>QNGE01005153.1:0-48253 GCA_008508345.1 Paragonimus westermani | reverse complement strand
GAGAGAGAGAGAGAGAGAGATAAGCTATAAACAGTTTGATTCACTCGGTCAATCCGTTTTTCCATCATTTGTTGCCTAAGTGGAACCAACATCATTTTTGAACGGTGGCTACGCTATTGGGAGTGAACGTTTTGCAACTAGGTTTTATCCTTCAACTTCCACCGAGGTAAAAAATCGGGCTTAGGACAGTTGATCGAGTTAATTGGAATTAAAAAGCTTAGGGGGAATTAGAAAGCGGAACCTTCGAAGTCCATAAATAACATTTGTTCTAAACTGTCCAACATTTGGAAAAAATGTTACGAACCTAGCAATACCAGCTGTTCATTCTAGTGAATACGAAGTACAACCAAAAGCTGAACCCGATAAGCTACCGCTGTCTTTGCGCAAAAAGAAACAATCTGCGCGGTGTCAACCCACATTGCACTAATAAATTTATGTGTAACTCCGATAAGATGTCGTGGTAAACACCATAGCCACAGAAACAGAGATATGTACTACTGATGAGTTCTATTAGGAGCGAAACTCGAGCCTACCGTTTCCTTACGAAATGCTCTGGTCGAAGGGCTTATCTGTATACGAATGCTGGGATTAAGTGTGGGTGGTCTTCAGTTTAAAATTCTTCGAAATGTTTCCGTTATATGGTTGCAAGGCATGTTTCATTCATCTCGATTGTACACCATATTTTAGCAGTTTTGGTGGTTAAACCCTTATTAGCGTGGGAACTGTAGTCAAATGTGAGTGGTATTCAGACTAACTAAGTCAATTGTTTTCGTTTGAAAGAAGCCTGTTAAAAACATTTTGCACAAAAGCTGTGGTCGATTGTGAGTACTGTTATCTCTCTGTTACTGGAACTCACATAAACTCACGAGCAATACGCAATAACCGCGCCCTTTCTACCAACTTATATAAACTATTCTTTCGGGAAACGTGTCTGTTGATAGGAGGTGTTCATGTCACGTATTTATGTCATGTCTTTGTACACGAGGCGCGATCAACTCTCTAGCTTCCAACGTCCAATCGACTAATACTGTTAGTGCCATTGAATTGTGGCTGAGTGCTCTCCACTAGACTGAGTTAGGTATTGAAGGAAGTCAGGTTTTTCAATAAAACAATTCTTGGAATATACCAGCGTTAACCTTTTGGCGATGTGACCGTGTACACGTTGGTACGAACGTCCAACCGTACAATCGACGTTAACGCCATCGCGTTCACTAGTTGAGGCAGACTAAATAACTGTGTTGTTGCTACTGCGTGTGCTGTTACTAGCTCGGAATCGTTCTTCCGAATAGCTTGAGAACACAGTTACCGCAGATTTTTAGTCAGCACTGTTTGAGTAAGACGACAGGTTCATTTACTCTAGAGCCATCCAACTGTGACGAGCTCCCGTTTCGCCTGAACTCAAGCCACCAAAGAGAGCCACTCATTCTTGCGAGGTATTTACTCTAATTTCTGAACTAAAAGACCATAGTTGAAGCGCAAAAGTATCACGTTCGAAGTCGGTTACTCAACCATCCCTTCTGGGTGTTAACACAGTCATCCAGAACACGGACAAGTTTGATGGGGGTGTGTTGGAAAACCAACACTGGCACTCGCCAAGATAGAAGTTGATCATCCGAACTATAGTGCTGACAACTGTGGCGAAATTCTGAACGATTGAGCGACCGCTGTATATTTATAAGTTAAATCTCAAACATTAAGAAAACAAAGTGGATACTAAACCTGATTATCCTGGACACTTTGAAATGTTTCGCTGTGAAAGTTTGCGTTAATGCTCTCTATGACTGAGTCGACTACGACAAAATAAATAATCGTTTTTCCGATCACGTCTTGTGAAAAAACTCTTTATTGGGAAATGTAGGGAGAATCCAACAAACGGGATGTTACAGCATTCCAAACACATTACACTCGCAAGGTGTTCACAATGAAGTATTTTTTAGGTACTATCAAAGGTACAATAGTGGTTGATATATATGTACATACGGCAGGTAGTGAATCATTTATTATAAGGTTTAAAATCCGCTCTAGAATCCGCTATCAAACAAATGAACGAGCCGAGTAATGAGACGGTTCTGAGACTTGCCGCATTCGTCTGTCGGTCTATCTTCGTTCGTATATAGTTTCACTGTCAAAGTAGGTGACGTAGTGGATGTCCATGTCCAGTTATCAAACCGACAGGTATACATATATATGCATCTATAGGTGCCTTCACTCACCATCCTTTTCGTGTCGAACTATTAGTTTGAGCAGCTAAGATCAACACTTCCGAAGCAAACTGCAAGTGCTAACATCGTGTGACTTCAATTAGCACTCACTCGAGGTACAAAATAACTCACTCATTGACTTTGATTCTTCTTCAGTTTCTCCCAAAGATACCACTGCGCTGTTCGCCTGTCATCTTGTCTAAACCGTTTGCATAGAAGCAGACTTACCTAAGTCCTTCAACTTTGCCCCACTGTAAACTTCCCATAACTGTCATTAGTCCTGGTAAATCAGTGTGACCACATACGCCTTCAACGGGATCAGGTACTGTACAGACCGCATTTTCTATTCTTCAGCTATAATAACGCGTTCTATGAGTGTTTTCATTGGCAACAGAATCTGAACCAAATCGGAAAAAGGAACATTCAATACCTCAGTCTAATAATCGTTTTGTTCTGGAATATTTTATACCTGTTTTATTACACTTGGTTTTACCTCTTCAACTTTATAGCTTGGGATGTCAGCGTGAGTTATCAACTCCTAAAACACGAAGACACTTGTCAGACGTACATCGTAGTCCACAGGTGTGGGGAACTCTAGTGACAAAACAACATCTTACTTGTCAAAAAGCCATCTGATGTTCGTCTAGTAACGGAAAGTTCACTCTAAAGCAGTGTTGAAAAAGCGGATTGCTGGTCACTTAACGACCGGCCAAGTTAAACTTGTCGAGGAAGCAAGAAGTATTGGTGGGTGACAAGCAATGACGGCTAACTATCGGCTTTTATCGGTATGTAAATGTTTTGACACACACGGAGATTTGCTCATTTTATTGGAGAAACAGTATCGGGATTCAAAAATATCAGAAACTTGAATTGCATGAAAAATGTATGTATGTGGTCCGGCTCCCAGCTGAGCATAACAACCGAGAGCTGCTACTAGAGGCTACACAATTCAGCGTGTATTATTGTGTCACGAAAGTTTGTTGGTTTGTAAAGTTTGCTTAACAAGAGGACTAGAGAGTTGACAGTCCACAATATTCAGACGTCAGCATTCACCGAGTCGCATGGATGACATATAAGATAACGAAGAAAGCTGGATAGCGACAGTCACAGTTGACAGAACTTTCTGAAACCAACGGCAGCTAAAACACCTCGATAGTCAAATGACTTGGTCAGAAACTACTTACTCTAGATGGTAGAACGTTATGAGTACAGTGAGGTATGCTGACTTTCACTTCCTGATCAGGTAGAATAGTAGGACCAACACCGACCTTTAAAAGTTGAGCTAAGTTCGCAGGGAAACACGTATTTACTAAACTCAGACAGACAAACCAAATTAGGCGCGACATGACTGGGGTACTAAGCTGTGAATCTCATAAATCATGAATAGAAACCATGGGGCTGAGCAATAGATTCACCAGGAAGTCAATGAAACGCACCGTACCCGCAAAAACACAGTCAGCATCAAAATATTCGTGCGCTTCGTTGAACTTAATCCATCCATTTGCACTTCACACACCAGAAGGTACAGAATATTAGCACTGCACAGATGTGCTGACCATATAAAAACCCTGCACCTATTAGTGGATGTACACAGTAAATTGGGAATTGATTGGAACTCCCCATACTTTTATTAAAGCAACAATTATGCTCTTTTCACTTTCAGACTACTTTTTTGTCACACCTTCCTACTGACATCAAACCACCTGATGGTGTTAAAGCCAAACTGTCTCAGACAGACGCTAATAATTTCCCTTTCTTGAAATATCAAAGAACAGGAGTGGCCCATTCACTGTGTATAATATTTTTTATAGTGAAACTAAGTTAACTGTTGGTAAAGGTGATCTAGCTCATAGAAACAGATGCGTAGAGTCACAGATCCCTACCGATTCTGAAGTGATAATCCCTCAGAAACAAATTCTGTTAGACGAACGCGTTGTGGTAGCATTCTGGTATCCTTATTGGAGAACCGCTTGAGAATTTGCTGAATACCTGCTCACCTGACAAGATCATCGCATATCGGTATTGGTCAACGCCAGCATTCTTGCTGGTGAAAAGTCCTGTATTTGCATTTGCGGTCCCTGCTAGTCCCATCTTACTGCTGCTCAGTACGAGGACATTAGTGACGTTGTTATTAATCGCCTGTGCGATATGCCGGGCAGATCAAGGCAGACGCCTGTTCATCATGACAGAACGTGCCACCTGAATCACCGGCCTAGAGCACTGGGAGCACGACACTGCAGACATATTGGTTTGCGATTTCATGCCCACTGTTAATGGAATGTATCGAGTTATCAGCGTAAGAACTTGCTTCACGCACCAGCTGTCGGTGACTTCGTATCTCTGATCGACCTCGCTTGCAGTCGGTAATTGGCTATCGATTATAGCTAAGGTGAATCAACCCAACCACACTATTAAAACGTGGACGTCGGTGCGATCTGGCCGTGGGGTTTGACAAAACGAACAGTGAACGCTCGCAAATAACGATCAGTGGAGTAGATCAACTGTTCGTTAGAAATATAGCACAAAATCCGTGATTGAGCTGAAGGCAAACTAGAATCACTTGGTATACGAGTTTGTCTGAGAAGCACGGGAAGCCAAGGTGTTGGAAATGGGAGTATTCGGATAGGTTTACGGAAGACTGATCCGTTACCCGTGATGAACGTGGGCTACTGAATTCGAGAGGGAATGCTTCATGTTTTGTACAGACAGTTATGGAATTTCAGTAAAACTCTTTAGGAAAATGGGTTGTACGTAGAAACACTGTTTGCAGTGGGAAGTTGTTAGTGTCGATCGTTAGGAGCATTTACTCAATACATTTATGTTTCATACACTATTCAGTGCTGTAAAAGCAGGACCTGAAGCCTGACATTCCATTGAGAAGAATTTCTCGATTACTCCAGTCACAGACCAAACGGAAAATGGATACAACTAATGCAGAATCACCGATTTAGTGGAAAGATAGTTTGTTTATCACGGGGATGCCCATTGGAAAAGCTCCGTTTCAAAAACGTGATATCAGGTCTTACCTAGTTGTATGATGTTTGCAAATCAACATAGCAAAGTGCAAATGATTTTTTTACACAGAGCTGAAATTTGGAATGTTAGAAAAATAGACTTCAGTCATGTCATCGAGCCTCAATGATGACTAAATAGTACTCGCTGTGGCTCTCGTATTCTCTTAACATCTCCTGACAGCTTCTTTGCATCTGCCCAATTCCGTGAGACTCACTGAAGCATTCGGTTGTGGAGAAGTGACATTTTACAAGAGAAACAATCAAAACAAGCACGAACTGGTTTACCTGTTTTGAGTTGTTTTTTATGGACCGGACATCATGCTACGTTAGTTCCAACCTTCATATTCATATAGGTACTTCATTCAACCTGTTCCTTGATCAAGTAGTAAAATTAGGCTTTGCATGTTATATTGTCAGTCACGCTAGACTAACCGCACATTAGTTCAGATCAAATTGTCAGATTCGAACCCTCATTTGGATCAGCTTGTGAGTACCACTTAGATTGCCTGGTCGTCTCCAGAGGAGATGAAGTAACTGTCTCTCTAACTGTGCGCAACTACCCCACAACTCACAGAAACCATTAAACTATTGGACGATATATGGATTACTGAATAGTATATGGGGACCTGCACTGACTTCAGGTAAAAGCCCCATATAAGTGATTGCAGTTTTGCATTTTTGTAGATCTCCCAGACAGGGCTTATCGAAAAGACGTACTACAGTCTAGTTTTGCTTTGGTCAGAACTTGTTATTGGTGCATGTCTTTTCGGCAGACAGGGTTTTCAGCACCAGATGGCGGAAAATTCAATCAGAAATCGGAGCTGCAATCAACTGCGAATATTCGATATGTATCAGCCAGAATCCCGTACTACTCGGAAATTAAAACATATAAACAAGACGGAATATATTTCAACACACCGTCCAACACCGAAAGCATGTCCTAAGTATCCTTACTAGGAGACATGATCCTGTTCTTCTGAGCAGTCACTAAACATTTTTGTTCACCCAACGCTGCTGTAATGCATATAATGTGGGGCCAGGAGTGGTAGATAACATCAGCTATAGTGGAATCGCCAGTCATCTGAGTTAAGTAGACAGTTTTGCACTTAAGGTCTTATCTCAAACTATATACGTGACCGAAGTGCTTTACTTATCTCTCGTTATCACACCGTAAAACCCCGTGAAGCTGCATGGGTTTACTGATGCTGCTTTCGTTCGCCCAAGGCCCTGTTTTTCCAACCAACATCGAGGTAGTTCTGATAGAATGTTCGCTTGTCTTAATCTTGAAAATGTTTTGTGATTACGAACTGTGAACAAACCTAGTTCATCTAGAAAACATTGTGCTCTATTTCTGGAAAACAAAAATTCGAAAATATTGTTCAAAAAACTGTTTTTTCACATTTTTTCAATAAAGTTCTCGATAGAGAAGGGTGCTCAAAACTCGGCAAAAAAGTGTTATCATTTCCAGAAGATGCGTAAACAAACTGGGGTGGTTGGTTGATGCAAACAAACACGATTGAAAACAGATGACATTGTTTTATCACATTGCACCCGTTGTATCTAACCATCTGGTAACCGGTGGATTCATTTAATTTGGTCTAAATGCACCACTTCCTCAGCTAAATAACCTCACTCTCGCGATTTACTGAAAGAAGCATTTATTAACGACAGACAAATATTCAGTTGGGCATTTTGTATTCCACATATTCTTCCACATTCTAGGTTGTTCCCTTGATAGAGCCAGACGAGAGGAGGGAGATAAGCTTTTGGTAGGTTGCAGAATATCTTGACCACTGGATTCCCACAGTAGTATATGCATCGCATCAAGGATTCGTTTGAATTTGATACCAATAAAACCACCCATAACTACAGTTTGGGCACATGGTGTCATCCACGATGGCTGTACGCAAAGGTGAGGATGAGACTTGTTTGCTTCAACTTTGTTTCAGTGTGTTCTCCTTGAATCTATCGAAAGCCACATTTAGTTTTACATTACAACAGTTATGCAACTACTGGCTTGTTAATGCGGTAAAATAACATCTTCAGCTGACGAAACAGACCAGTAATTACAGGTAACAGGAGGGTGATTTGCCTTGTCATTTACTTGCACCTAGTACTCTCCTACACTAATGACGAGTACAAGCTGTTCGGCGAAAGTTATGCGTTAGCGCAAATGCCGTCCGTCTGCCCATCTTTACTGCCTTCAGATTCAGTTGAAGTCTTCTGCTCAAGATTTTAGCTCGAAATTTCCTCCTTGAATAGAGCTCAGTAGTAATTAGCGTGCTCCTTCTCACCATAATAGGGAACGAAATATATAAGGCGCGAATTTGTGAGTTTTTTACTGTTAAACCCTCATCTAACGGAATGGTAGTTTGAACGTCCTCGAACGTTACTCGTGCCCCTCCCCTGCAGATAAACTGTCCAACCACCCTATTTAGATCGAACGTAGAAGATCCTAATTTTGCTTCTGTTAGAATGAATCATGAGAGATCAAGATTTGAATTCCGGCCGCGCTTTCACAGAGGAACTATCGACTACTGCTTCACTGACCTCAAAATCATCACTACTGCCTTTTCCTATCTGAATGCGGTACAAAATTTGCTTGTGAATAACGATCAAGTTCCTCTACAGTTTTTAAGTGGAACGACGACATTGCTAACTAACTGATCGAAGTATGGGCAAATCGCGCCCAAATTATATATTCGCGTCGTGTCTAATGTAAAAGCACAGGCGCGGTGGTCATCCTGATTAGCGCATTATTGTGTAGTCGGGTTCCAGACTAATATTGCTGCAATGAGCCACGCAGTCAAACAGCGTTATCAGGGTTTAAGCTCGGGTTCACTGTTTCTTTTTCAAACTGCTCCACAGGTACAGTACACAATAAACGACAACTACAAAGCGATGAGGAAAACGACGATAAGCAACATATAGAACCATCTTCCCAAATATTCGTCTGATTAACATCTTAAATCCCACGGATCAGCAATTGAAATGTACGAGGTTCACGGAAACATCTGAAATGTAAGCATGGAAGTCACATATAGACACTACGTGCTGTTCGATATATGCGTGCCTAGTTGACTTTTGCAACGCGTAACGTCTCGGATGTTGAACCGTTGTTCGCCTTCACATCCGCTTCGTAAGCCAAGATATAAAGGACCTTAACCATACAAATCAATGTGAATGGGTTACCCATTCTTATTGAAGAGAGTGCGTACAAATAAAGGATTAGCTAGTGAAAAGACCTATGACCTAAGTGTACGACAATGAGAGTGCTGAGTAGTTTTGGCAAACAGCGCGCACTTTTGGTCGATAAAATTAGGCAACCTAATCGATTGTCAATCAGTTATAGACTAGTAAGCACGATTGGTGAAACAGAACTCGTCTTTCTTGACCTCGCTCGAGTTGTGGCAAAGTAGTTATAAGCGAAATAATATGCCACCGGTGTCTGATCATTTTGTATTCGCCAGAGATAAAAGACCAGGATAAAATGGACTTCCATTGAACAACACAGAGTCGAAAAGTAAAAACTACGTAGATATAACTGAATAAGATTTAGATTTGGACGCAGTCCAAAGTTGTAACTTTACAGTCTGTGTGTTAAAGCACTGGAGGTCCGTTAACTTCCGTCACTAAGATACCATCACACTAACATATCGATATTCAAACTGGATTCATGAACAGTAGCTGGTCTCTGAGGGAGAGCAGCATTAATCACGTTTACTTGTGACCGGTTGGATTATCTAGTGTTAATATAACAAACAAGTTATGCAATTGGACCAGTTTACTTTTGTTTGTAATGATACAGCCACCGATAGGACATGAAATTATTAAGTGGATGGTTGCATGATCGACATAAGATGGGTCCTGCCGGTCGATCTAGTTGATCTTGAAACAAATGTTATACACAAGGCAGCTATTTTCAATCAAGCATTTATACAGATGTACACAACACGTAATTTTAACTGCCCCGACTACGAAATACTACCTAACAGACACGAGTGACCCATACCGATTGAATGTGAGGTTGAAATTTTGTTTGGTGTCTGTTAGGATGTTGAGAACCAGCCCTTCCTATATTAAGCTTTCGCAAGCAGAATCATATTTTTCAAACAATATGAATGGTGACGTAAATAGATTTATTCGTTCTACTGCTTAGGTACATGAGCTTTTGTTTCAAGAATGGTGTTGACAGATTTCTCGCTAACAATGTAACGTAGATAGCGGTTTAATCAAGTTCTATAAACTCACAAATATGTAGTGTCGTAAACTGTCCAATCGTGGTTATCTCTTCTTAAAGCTTAGTTCACGGAGCCTGGTGACCACAGATCAACTGGTTTGTTGCCACCTACTTTCAACTCTGTGTTGTTTGGCCCACGTACCAGTGACTGCTGATTCACCTCCCCTTCGACTTGTTCTAATCACACAACGGGGATTTCGGGTCAACTTAATTATTACTGGAACCACTAGCTGATCGCTTCGCCCGCACAAGCTGCTTTGCAAATAATCGACCTGTTGCGTAGTGGCGTACCGGTTACATTAAACGCCGTCGCTCAAAAAATATGCACTTAGTATTAGGTATCGCTTGAAGTGTGGCTTGAATAAGTTAAAGGTATATAACGGGAACAGTTATTCTGTTTAGCTTTTCTAGAAGGCGTTTTGATTAACAGTTCTCCAACCTTGACATACACTGATGGCACAAAAGGTTGGTGCGCACAGGATTATTTGAAAAACATTGTCAACTTGCAAAGTGACTAGGTACTCTGAGTTCAATTCTAGCTGACGCAACCGACTGTCGGATCACGTTTTGCACTGGTTCAAGAAGAAAACTTAACAATGTCGGTGAACAAGACTCAAAGCAGTCGAGTCAAATAATCATTGGCCTTTCATGAAGTGCTAGCTAACAGTCAAGAAAGCCGACCCGGCTTACTATCTGATCAGCAATTTTGCAGGATGGAAAGAAAAACCAGATTGTTACTTAATGAAAGCTAAAAGTTAGTAAACTGAATACTCCTGCATTGATCGCTTGCTCTTTCCGCTGAATGTTTACAGCTGAAAATGATCGTGTTACACGAAATGTACTTAGCGCAGACAAGTAGATGACGCTGATGTAACTGGAGCCTCCGTGTTACACCGTTCAGATCATAGGGCCAGACTGTGAAGGAAGTGGCAAAATGAATATTTACAACTCGAAAACCATTCGAGTATATATGAGCCTGTGCATGAACATGTGCTTTAATTTGCCAACGTGCCTGACTGGACCGTTCAGATTATGCGCTTATCACAAAATATCCGTCGGTTTACATCAATGCGTGTCGTTCAGAGCTAACTAGATGTTGGAGAAAACGGTCAGGACGATGTTGGATATAAAACCTGTAGCAGCCCATATAAGTGACAGTCCTACAATACTTGAATTATTCACTGGGTTAGATCGGCTATGACGGCCCTCATGAGAAACGCTCTACTCCCTTGCTGATCAGTTATTTCCTCCAATTCTAAAAACGGACATGACTGAGAACAAGTGTCCAGGAAACTGAAATCCACGTGTTTGTTGATTCTGACAAAACTTGCGAAGTTCTAGTCGAACCAACTAAATTCCGTGGATAGCGACATACTTCTTGATAACGGGTGTTGTTTGATTCTATGAAAGGTCCTGAAGCAGCCTAATGTTCACAACATTGAGAGGAATGCTTTTATTGATGAGAATGGTGGCTGGATTTCGATGTTTTGGTTTCCTGAAATGTTCTAGTGATGATCTCACAAGTGTGGTGGCGTACACGAAACTAAGTGGCATACGAATGAGAGCAAATTGGTAAATCCATACTGAACTTTTGAAATTAGAAATCTGCAAGATTGCTGGGCCAGATAGGTCGTCTCAAATTACTGCTAGAAATTGCTCCGATATACTGCTTTAACCCTTTGAGATGTGCTCACGCAGTCTTGCACGCAAGACTTCGTTGACTGCGCAAGACAGAACGGCTAGCTCCAGTTCTTAAAGTGTTTTTTTGATTTTCGCATTTTATTCTACGCCCGTCAACCCTTGAATGTTTCCAGAGGACTTATACTAGCGCGAATGACTGCCGGATTTCTAATTAGCTAATGCACAAAGCCCAGTGAGTAAAATAAATGTGGCGTTTGTGGCTGTTGCCTCTGTCGCCAGTCCTTGACCGGCCGAAGCCCAGAGTTTTGGAAGTTGGTTCACTTCTAAACTACCTAGTTCCACTCAAATGTTCATTCTTAATAATACGGTTTAGAGATTGGTCCTACGTTGATCTGATGAATGTAAGTTTTGTTTAGCCTAGCTCTTGTTTTGCACGAGCGCCAAATTCATTCAGGTTGTAAAAACATTCAGTGACCCAAACAAAATCGCTATGCGGGGCGTGTGTTCCCTTGCACCTCCAGTCGGCTTGCGATAATCAGTGGTTCATCACATTAGGGTCAGTTATGTTGTGCACATATTATAATCCTAGCCGTTTGTTGTTTGTTTAGCTTAGTATATCACTGCGTTCACCAAGCATGCTTCAAACGAGCATTAGAGACTTAGGAGGGGCTCTAAGTTTGCAGAGCGTTCATTAGGCCTAAAGGCTCCCTGGTAAAACAGACACAACTGTTCATAGTTTTTTGGGTTCATTGTGTAGCATGGAATGTTGTTTCTCTTAACTTATTCAAGTTGGTAAACTGTCACAAGGTGTAACTAGTTTGTGCCATAAAAAGAAGATTACTCAGACCAACTTTACAACCATGGCAAACGGAAGGGGAATTGATAAAGTTTTATTACGGTTTGCGTGAATGAGGTTACCTCGAGATAGCACTCCTGAAGGTGGAAGTGCGTTATTCTGAGCCATAGAACTTAAGTTTATTAGTTAAAATAAACAACAACGCGGATGAAACCGTGGTCACTGACCAAGCTTACAGTCAAGGGGAAGCACCCGTCTGCGTTACGTTCTGCTTATCGGCTCTGTGTAGTTTGCTTTAGCAGTGCTGATAGGTAAAAGAAACGTTGCCAAAACTAATCCATAGTGTACCTGCGATGTCAAGCTTATTTATCCAGAGTATGCGTAGAGTTTTGGCCTCATCAGCTAATGGATACCTAATAACTACAAGTTAGCTTCTGTTCGACAATCTGCATTACACTGTTGCATTTATACACACACCTCCTACAAGTTGTTTAGGAGTGTGGAATAAACATTTTTAATTAAAGTTTCCTTTTAGACGGTAAACGCTATGTACATTAAGCTTCAGCGGATTTAGTGGTATCCGTGAGTAACATTGAATTGGCACTGGAATGCACAAGCAAAATGCTAGTGATTACTAGTTTTCGTCTTTCCACTGCAATGTTCTCTCAAACCATAGCCACTTAAAAAGTGACTCACTCACATAACTGCAGATTTTGTCCACGGCAAAGCAAGTTGATTAACCCAAGTCAGACTGTCTGTTTTGGGTCTGTTATAAATAATCGGCTAGTGGTCGTGGAGTTCAATATGTTTCAACTAGCGCATCGTGTGTTATTCGTGGAGATCAAATGAATAATCGACTGGGGATAGAAAGAAAAGTCGACGAAAGTTTCATGCGGGTATGTTCTAAATATGTTAGCAATAAATACTATTTTAGAAGTTGCATCCGTCACGTTACATGATGTTAACATCTGGATACCTATTTCAAGATTATTGACAGGACCCACTCATGGAAAAGTTTTATGTCATCTGGAAAGACCCCAGAAGTAAACTCATTTTGACCATACTGATCGTGTTTAAGAACAAGTTCTAAGCAGACTCAGCTGTTCTCAACATCGAGTGCTTATTTTAGCTAAATAGGTTCGTTGTGCTACGGCTATCGTTAACAGTGCGATTTACCCGACCTCAGGCTTGACCAGTAATCAAAGTGACAAAGTCAACTCTCAGGCTAACTTTGCTATCACCAGTCCAGACCACCACTGATTACTACTACTACTAATACTAATACTATACTAATACTAATACTAATACTACTACAGAGGTCAAGCATTGTCACACGTAGCCCACGACAACTGCGGTCGCTAGTAACTTTATTCCAGCACTAGAGCACCAGGTACACACACACTCTGAGGCCACCAATTATGTAAGTCGTGGTTCTGATCGACGCAGGAAAAGCACAAGGTCGGAAAGGCATTGAATTTGTTGAAAACGGTCTCGATTCGAAAAAGCAACTGTATGGTTCGATTGGCTCCTTTAGTGGTTCGTCTCCCTTCTTTTTGTACGCAATGTGCCTAACCAAAACGCAGCAGTTTAAAAAGACACCCGTAGCCTCCCGGTTTAAAAATGACCCCTGACTAAACTCACCCGAGGGATCTCAAAAGCATGTGTCTTAATTGGTGCAGTTTCGTGAAATTCGTTGAGTTAAAATCACAAGATAATCACAAATTGCAAACAAATGGTTGATGAATGGAGATATTTATACCAGGTACGCATTTGAGGTCACCAAGTGGTGAATTGATGTGACGAGGTTGGTGCATCTGTGAGAAATAAGAGAAAAGGCGTATTTTTGGAGTTAACCTTGGGATACAAAAGAAACCCTCGCAAGATTTTAAATCAGTGCATCCGGAAAGTAAGAAGTGTGAAGAACACAATCTCAGTAAAAGAACCAGCATCTAAGTGCAACACAGAATGAACAGTCGGAATTACCTGAGTTGGGCGCAATCTCCGTAAATTTTAGCGAAGCAGAGCAGTTAGTTAATTGTGGCTAGCGGTTCCATAAGTCTCAGATCACGCGAGCTCGAAGTAACTGTCCTAAGGACTAGGAAAGACTTAATTGTGAGAACATGAGCTTCGGCTGAGTTTGAACTGTCAGTAAATTTCCCGCCAGAGGAACATCAAAGTGTTTATTCGGATAAGAATTCTTCAGGCGACAACTTTCTGGCGGGCACTCTTTCACTATCAAAACATCAACACAGCGTAAAAGACTTACGTACTCAGCATCATGATATCAGTTGTTCATTCGATCAAGGTTTCCTTTAGCGAACCTCAGTTGTGTTTCTAGCAGCTGCTATGAACGTTGGTAGTCACCCGTTCTATTTTATAGCGTCTGTATGATTTCCATTCAACCCATGCCTTCTTAGAGAATTCGACGTTAGGTATACTCAGTGCACACTGTACACATAGAATATGTTCAAGTACTTCTGTTTTGCTGTTATGGATGCCCATGTGAGGCACTATGGCCAACGATTAAGCGGAAAATTTTCAAACCAGATAATTATGCAACCATTGTTGTCAAACTTTATAATCTCACAGGGTATATGTGCAATACAAGAGAAAAGCAGAACAAGACTACAGCTAAGAAGACAAATTCTGCTCCTTTGTTCCAATGGTTACCTCAGGAAGACAAATTGACGGATGTTGTCGGAGATATATCAGCTGACCAATATTTATCTACAGATTGGAGTACTACATGCCGGTTTCTTCCATTGTCCAACGTAATATTTGGTTGAACGGATCATCTGCAACTTAAGCCACTTGTGGTTGGTAATGGACAGGTCAAGGTATATTAATCGCTAGGTAGTGGGGGCTGTCACTTCGTTTTGGAATCACAGTCACTTCAACCGTTGATAGACACTGTTGATGGATTGATTTGGCTGGTTGATTTGACCCAGTGCTTAACTAAGCCAGAGGGTAATTTACACTTTTGAACAATTGCCTTGCAGTGTGTCTGATGTTTTCTACTGCAAAACAGCAGGGAACTCGGTCAAGAAACACGCTGTACGCCCGAACAGACGACCTGTTGATCAGAATGCAGAGGATTAGTAGGTAGTTTTTAAAACATGATTGATGATTGACTGGTAGAAAAATTCAAGGTGCACTCTATTGGCGACTGTTAAGTAGCTCTAATTCCGAAACGGTACTAAATGTCCGTATGCTCCACTGACTCTGTTTGGCACGTCACTCATTTAGCTGTCATATTTTTTACGATAAGTTTACTTGGATGCTCATCTTATCAAAACGGGTGGAGCGAAGAGTTCGGTTTGCAAATAACTGCATCGTATGAGCAGGTTTCCTTATTATATTTCTGAGGTAACGAGTACTCCGTTTATGCCTCAGCCGAACAAAACTGTCAACATCCGCGTACCGTCCGGTTCACGTCCTGTTGCGATGAACAACCAGATTTAGTTAGCTGTCACGCTGTTCAGCCAAATTTGCATCAAACATGTTTGACCATATTTGAAACCTACAAAATCGATGCAACCGGTGTGTCGCCTAACCAGGTCAAGTGCACTGAAGATGTCAGAAATATCAATTTTGAATGTCGGTATTAGGAAGAATTGACTTCATTGATACAGTAGCGCTTTGAACTAAAGTCGCTTCAGATGAAAAAGGAAAACAGAATACTGAGCTTCATAAAATTGTAGGTGTTCTTATAACGATTAATGCTGGACGCTATTTCGCGTTCTGCCAAATACTTCGGAATGCGTTTCGCAGCCTCAAAATGCGGAGTGCTTCTGCAGGATTGCTGTGACTACGTAGATTTGATGTTGGATAATGTAGTCATGGAGGTTGTTGACCGGTTTGTATACCTGGGAAGCTGCATCAGTAGCGGTGGTGGTTTAGGGAACAAAATAGAAGCGCACATCTCTAAGGCTAGGGCGGTATTCGCTAATTTGAGGCATCTCTGGCGACGGAGGGGTATTTCTCTGAAGCTTAAAGGTCGCGTATATAAGACAACGGTGAGGGCCGTATTACTTTACGGCAGCAAGACCTGACCGCTCAGGGTAGAAGACGTGAATCGTCTTCACCACCACCGATGTCTGCGTTCAATCGCTCGTATCGGGTGGCACCAGCGTGTAAGTAACGAGGAGGTTAGGAAGCGGGTGTTTGGTAGTGATTGTCAGACGAGTTCTCTTGTCCAATCTCTACGTTTACACAGGCTTAGATGGTTAGGTCATGTATTAAGAATGCCAGTTAGTCGTCTTCCACACCGAGCACTATTCGCTGACACTGCGATCGACTGGTGTAAGGTGCGAGGTGGACAGACAATGACCTGGCGTAGGGAAATGAAGTCGTTCACGAAGGGGTTGGCCACCGTGGGTCGTGTTCGTCTCCCGGGCTGGGGTCCTCGCGACTCACAGAGTCGGTGGTTGGAGACACTAGGTGAGATGGCAGCTAATCGAGCTCCGTGGCGTGAATGTTATCGTTGTTTGTCCGAGTTGTCTGTGAAGTGAGTGCATTTAATGACGCGAAGCAGTGAAAGACGTAAGGAAGCTGTCTCGCTGATGACGCCTTACTCTGACTTGCAGATCGGTTGTTTGTTCGCAAGGTGTAGGCACCTTGATGCTGACTGTTCGAATATGGACGTAGTCATTTTCAGTAGTTAGGTCCCTTCCCGTCCCCTTCTTTTTCCTTCTCTCTTCCTATATAGGGTTTGCTGTTCCTTCATGGTTGTGTGGCAGTTAAGCATTGGAGTGAACCACTGATGTATTGCTGTCTATGATGATGATGATGTTCTTATAACAGTGAAATAATTTAACTGCGGTTCAGAAAATATAGTTTTTATCACATAACTTTGTTTAACTTGACTTCGGGCCCAGACAAAATAATGCTTTCAATCTGGCTCTATCGGTGTGCAAAATCTTCTTTGAATTCTGTTATTTGACGCTTTTTTGAGCCTGGTAGCTGCTATTGCAAAACTATATGCACCGAGTTCTGTACTGACTGTCTCCCACCTTGAACTTCAGTCTGGTTCCGTGATTTTCACCATTGTATGTTAATTGATCAAAGCGTTCGAAAGAATAAAGATGAAGTGATTTGACGATATGCCTTTATTAATCATCTAACTTTACTTTATTAAACCCAGAATAACCTTGACAGTTTATCAGCGTTACTTTGTAGCCCATATCTAGCCCATACCAGTACTGACTGTGCTCTACTTAATTCGAATGTACTCCAGGATACTAAAACTTCTCCGTGACGAAGAATCACAGTCAGGGGAACATTTTTGCTTTGTACAGTCGTGAATCAGGAAACACTTCAGTGCTCAGTCTACAGTAAGCAGAGTAACTGGTGTGGAAAAGCTAGCAGCTGAATTGTAATATTGACCAATCTGTAGTCTTTTGCACAACTTGCTTCAACCCGATGTTCACACGTGATACTAACTGGAAGAGATTGTGTAAAGAGGAGCGGAAAAGCTATCACCACTGGGTGATAAAGGAAAAATTCCACTTCTTTAACTCTATTCAGTTAGAAGTGAACTGAGATAGAAAATAATCAAATTTATTTATCGGTAATCACATCGGCATTGATAATATTAGACTGCTAACTCTTTCATGAATACAGGCTTATTCTGTTTCACTATCCAATAATGGCGTTGGTGCATTTCTGCGTGAATTTTTTTAGAGGTCCTAGCTGGGCATTCAGTACTCCGGACCGCTTTGTAAATTCTATATTACAGAGAGGATGAGATTGGCAACTGAGTCCAAATTTGCCAATTTTGAGCTCTCGGAGTAGTTTCGTAATCCGGCCGGTAGAACGCTAGCTATTTTCGCGTGTATAGTTTCTACCGCCAGTTCGAGTTCAACCGAGGTTCATATTTTTCGCAAATGAGCCACTTTCCCATTGCACCATTGTACTTTCTCACCCACTATGCTGTTTCTTTTAATGAATGAAAGTCCTAAGGACCGCTGGGGAGTAATTTTGCTCATTCTCTTCTGCCACGAGTGGAAAATACTACACACAAGACATATGAGTAGTAACTGCAGTATAAGTTATCACGATTGTGCCGTACTTCAAAGGGAATTTAGCTGTTAGTTCCATATCAGGTTAACTGCTGAACTTTAAATCCTATTTACACAAACAGCCGAACTAAGAGTGCTCCTGAGAACGCTAGCATTTTCGGATTTCGACTGTACAATATTGTGTTAAAGAGATCAACTTGTTTACGGGTATTTGCTGACGTACCATAAAACACCATAAGATAGACAAACTTGACATAAATGACAATGATAATAAGCAAACGAACAAACAACAACCGTTTTAGTCTGTCGTACCACAATGAGCTAATGTATTATGGAAGTAGAATATGCTCTGTTCCAACTTCTAGGTGAGCGCACACAGATAATCACACACACCACCCACAAGCTCTGATAAGCGTGGTGTGACTGGATGAGGTTTTTCTACAAAAACTGTAGACAGCAGTGCCTTTGTCAACTGCGGTCATCGTTTAGAACAATAGTCAAACGAAATGACTGTATAGTATGTAGAAATGCGGCAGTTGCGACCATTTGCAAGTGACGTCCAATGTGAATATGCCAAATCCTCTACTACTCACAAACAAGCGAACGGTTATGTCAGTAGTTTCGTGGTCACTTAACCATCGTATAAACTTTCTTCACCATCAGCCTACCAATTCACCCCAGCTGACCCAACCAAGCAGTGAATACGCGTGGTCTCAGGGTGCATTCCCTTCGTTGATTACGACAACCCCACTGTTTTCCGGATCATGGAAGCATCTTACTCCCCTCGTCACCACCCCATTCGTTCAATTGCTCTCAATCGAACAGTCTCTATGCACCATTGCGGACCAAGTCGAAGAGAACAAGCAGACAGTGGGCGCGACCGTCTTTGTTGCCTATCATACAAGCTACAAACTCGAGGCTGTCTCAGTCCGTATCCCGGCCGGTTTCCAGAAGAAGCAACACCTGAGGGAATTGAAAACAGCTATTTCTCGAAGTAACTTTGTAAAACTGTAAGACAGAAAACTGCATGATTTGTTGTCTGGCTTTCGGTCTAACATCCGGGAAAAGTGCTGGAAACATGATTGATGTTGTGTGACAAGTAAGCAACAATTGCGGTTTCGTAAAATGTCTGTCTATGGAAATCCTGAGACGTATGAACAAACTGACATAGAAGTACCCTGAAGATGATTGATAACTCAAAGCGCATGCAGAGTGCGTCGAGTTTCATTACTACTGACGTAAACTTGATGTGTTATAGAAAGTTCATCCAATTTTGCTTTGATACTGTCCAAAAGACGAAATTTGATGAAAGCAATCGTCTTTAAAGGTAACGATACACTAGTGATCTCTCTTCTGTAACCTTTAACCGCCTTTTAGTTTGAAGATCTGGCCTATAGTCACAAATTCTGCATTCCACTGAAGAGAGTTAATAGCATTGAATCAGGAGCAGATATTGGGGAGTTGTGTAATCAGTTCACTGGTATGGTTTTTACTTCGGAGAATAGTCATCGCTAGCCCAAAGCCAGAATGGTGCGCCCGGAACCCCAATGTCATTTTCTGATTATCACATTGTGGATGTGAGAACGTTAGGATCAAGCGAACAGATGATAACAGTGCAGCCAGACAAAGGTTCTGGAGTGATACTTTATGACAATCCGGGCACCAGAAAAATCTAAACGCTTTTTGAGGGACATTTCAGTGACAAGACGACCGCAAAATTTTGATGT
This sequence comes from Paragonimus westermani, assembly GCA_008508345.1. Taxonomy (NCBI): domain Eukaryota; kingdom Metazoa; phylum Platyhelminthes; class Trematoda; order Plagiorchiida; family Troglotrematidae; genus Paragonimus; species Paragonimus westermani. The sequence continues at coordinate 28,614 of QNGE01005153.1, read as the reverse complement.
CGCGCGGGTCTCAGATACCTCAAATATGTGGTTCACAGTAGCCACAATAGCATAAAACCATCTAGTCAGTTTGGTTTAGAATCGATTAGCATATTGGCTGGTGGAGCTATTAAAACCTACAGAGTAATCATTCTCTCAACATATTACGAAGGACAGGTTTAGAATTGTAAACCTGATGGAGAAACTGAACGCCAACCAACGTCACCTTTGGACGATGTATACTAACTGCCTCTTCACAAACTCTCTTTCAAAGAATATAATGGAATTAATTGCGAAACGGATAGCTGAAAAGCAGTTGCAGATAGGTTTACTCTCTTCAGAACTGAAGCGACTGGTTCTTCTGCGTACTTTAAGCATCCAAGTTCTAATTTGAGGAGAAGATTATAGACGGACAGACGGTGCAGCAGTTTGGAGTCCGCTAGATCCTGTTTTGGCAGATAGCTCTACGGCATACATTGAAGAAGTAGCGACTACCACTAAAGTGGTGGTTCTCTGTCGTTGATACATGGACAGCACAATTTTAGTTATTACTAGCAGAGAAGACGCTAAGTGTTTGCACTCAGTGATATGCAAAATCCATCCCATCCCACCACTCTCAGTCCTACGTGAGATTGAATAGTCTATTAGCTTTTTGTAAATTAATATAAGACATCCATCAGACAGCACATTCGAAACAACTGCTTCACACCAGGTCAATATAAGCGTGCTCTGGTCCGTATTTTATCTCACCATTTCAGGAAAGTATCTACTTCGGACACCTTGCGCAATGAACTATAGCACTTGGAATCAGTCACGGTGATATATCCAACCACCCGATCACCAATCATTCCGGTGAAAGTGCCAATAGTTTTACATGCCAAATCTCATCATAGCCACCAGTTTCAATGTCGGAGACAAGTCAGTTAGGCACGTAGAACGGAAAGATAGTTGTGCAACCGAGTCGGGTCCGTTCTGGACTGAAGTGAGTGCGAGATGAAGCAGTCTGCACCAACTGTTGTTGCTCCATCAATGCAACGCAAGCAGTCAGCACCCTCAATCACAAATCGCTTTGGTTCGCTGAAGCTGCTGCTAGTCAAATGTGGCGACCAATCCTCTACCATCATGTTCGCCAGTCTGAAAATGTGTATTGTGAGTGTGTATAATTTACCATTTCGTTTTGTTAGACTTGTTCTTCCCTTCTATATAGACGTCAGCACTGTAATATGTACCTGGTGAGATACAGCGAAATTTGCCGGGCAATAAATCGCGCAGCCCGCTGTTTTTGAGTTCTGATTAAAAAAGGACAGCACCATCTACGCCATCGCAAAATGCTCTTCTACAAGTAAAACACCGGTGGTCTGCACTGGCATCCTGCACCCCTTTCCCAGCAATTAACCATTTTATTGGAAATGTTCCATCCATAGAGCTACACGTTTCAATAAGTATGAGTGCATACTTTTGGTCAAAATGACATCATTCTTTGGAACAAAGCAAGCCGGTACTGTCTCCTTTTGTCACCCAGGTAAACAATAATACACAAAATTGTGGGGTTCACGAAAACATAAGCTCCTTTTATAGTAATTATGCACGCCTCTACGCTCCTCGGAGGTTTGGAAAATAGTTCTCGTGAACGATGTATGGCGATGTCTGGTCGTAGTCATTGCATTTTTAAGTAGCATCGAATCAGTGGTTATCTCCAGATATTCAGCAAGTCATTTTGTAAAAGTGAGTTGAAGTGTGGTTCTGCGAACAAAATTAGAAAGTGGTCATCTTTTTCCCAATGTTGCCAACTAAACTGGGTGTGACAAACTGTCAAAAATGTCTGCTAGTGACTCAATTTTTAAGTGGCTAACGAATGCTTAGGGATTAAGGTGTATTTTATTTTTAACCCTGATCAAGCTTATCGGCAGCACATAAGCTTATTTTGGATAGGTAATGAACTCTTCAACGCGGTTGTAACGCCAGCATACTAATGACTGTACCACCGGCCTCATACTATTTAAATCAATCCGTTGTGAATAACGCTGAGGTTAGTTGATTTCAAAAGGAGATATGAATACATAGTTTGTTTTAGATGGGCAACTATTCGAAGTTTAATCTGCAACATAAATAGTCCGAAAGCAGCAATTACAAGTTTGTCAGCTTTTACTAAACCATGCCCTGCTTCCTCTAAGCTTTGCTACGTTGCTTCGGAAGCTGGACAGTTTGTTGAAAGGTCACGTTACGTAACGTGAACAGTGTGCTTTATTCCCCAACACAAAGGAGCTAATGCGATCTGTTCCCAAAAATGTGTGCACCTTACTATAAAGTGCGCACGCATTCTCTCTAACTTTCGTGCAAACATACATGTCCCAAATGTCCCTTGAGTCATCTTGAACTTACGGATAGGCGATGAAATTTAGGCTGCCATATTTACCCGCACTGATCATCAGATTTGCATTCGGTCTGACGGACTCCTGCGTTGTGGTTTGTGAAATGGTACAGTTTTTCCCATATGCTCACCAATTCCGATGACTGAGATAGCAAAGTTATCGGACACAGACCAGGTGGGATGTCTTAGTTGGAGATTCTCAGACTGACCTAAGCAAAAACCAGGCTGTTCAAAGAATTAGAGTTCCTAGTCTTCCGTAAAGTTATGCTGATTACACCAGACATAACTGTCAGGGACTGGTGCTAAGATATATTTGTGTTCTGAATAACGTAATGCTATGGAATGTATTATAAAAGTTAGACTGCAAAAATAACCAAGTTGTCAAACCCACCCAGTTACTCCGCAGTCAGAATGAAAAATGAGCTGTGAAGCGGCAGACCGGTAACACAGAGAAAGGTTTCCAGTAGGCAAGATCCTCACTGTCAAAATCATACGTTTTTGTGGCTCTCTTACACTCGGGTTCGTTAGCCGCAATTCCCTTTCACAAAACAGCGAGATTTTCAAATAGAATTTCTTTTCACTTCTCATCGGGTCGGTTCGTTTACTTGCCGTTTTCTGCCTTTGAGTGTCGTCTGCCAAATTTTTGCTGGGTGGGTTGATTTTCTTTAGAGGTGACTAGTTCGACCTCCCACAATGTCCCTGATTGGCCAGCCGTCAACTCTAATCATATCCGACAACCGCGTTAGGAGTTCTCACTAGGTATCGAAATAGTCACTTCCCCGATTTGGTCAGCGGTCACAACAAATTTTTTGTTAACGCTTTTTTGTGACCCTGTCATAGTGCTGTCCAAGGCTCTGCTAGCGCTTAATTGCTCCTCAGTGAGTTTATTAAAAATCCACAGGTCTTGGTTTAATGTAGATTACTTTGTATTTTGGTGACCAACGTAAGTGCATATACGGCAGATTGCAACAGTTAGGCTATGGGGTTCAATTTACCCCCAATGTTTATCGGAAATTTTCATATACACCACAGTGTTGACCTTGTGATTAGGTCTGCGCCAATAAATTTGAACTTGATTATGTATAGTTCAGTTAATGTGTATGTGTGTGTATACTCATTCTGATCAAGTCGATCAGATTTCTCAAGGTTCCCGTGTTTTTAGACAATATTATAGATAATCTATTTGCCATACCTTGGACAACCCTGAAAAGGTTTCCGTTCGTTCACCTCGGTTGGCGGAATTTCGACGAATCCGACATCGTTATGCCAGTCGTTTTGTGGAGTACATTTCCGGAGTGTGCAGATGAATATAAGCACACGGTGCATATTGTATTAGAATAAATCGAATCGACTCAGAAACGCGATACTACTATTACTGAAAAATAACTCATCCAAACTTTGCCTGCACAATACACCTCCAACATACTTATAGTCAATAAACCAGCCTTATTTGTTCGGTTTATTCGGCTGGATACACTTAATATTAAAGACGACTTTACGTACGTGCCACTCGTCTATCAGAATGCGAAAATTTTCCAGGGATTAGGAGGTTAGTTTTAAAAAAATTAAGTAATCAAGCAAAGAATTTCAAATGAGGCATGTGACAAACGGTAGACATTCCATATGATCCTAAGATGAGTGGAATTTCTACCTTTGGCTTCTCACTGATAACATGACAGGCAGTTTTAACCTGGAAACTGGACAATTGCTATACTTTCCTGCCCTAAACAAGTGCACATTATGTTTGCCTGACTGGGCCATGTAACTTGAATCACGCCATCCTGTCTAGCACACGCTACACCGGCTGGCAACACACTGTAACCCAGCCACTGAAATGATCCAGTTCAATGAAACAACTTTTGGTGTGTTCTTCATGTTCGGTGGTACAAGCAATGGTCTAGTTTGTTCTAAGAATAGCAGTCACAGAATTTCACGAATTCCTGCTGTGGGATAGGCATGCAATTAGTTGGATTTATATTAAAAGCCGAAATTAGTGTTAGAGGATTCCACTCGACTACGTACGGTACTGTGTGATTGAAATTCGGTGAACTGTGCCACCTCGAGCTGCAGCCGCGGATATTTTAGACCGAACGTGAGTCATGTGGACTTTTGACTATTCGCACTCAAGGTGTGAAGTGGTAAAAAGTTTCAAGTTTCTTGACAGAGTGGTAACTCCAGTGAAACCTTCTGTGATTTTCTTGCTACAAGTAGTGAGCTGTTCCACTTTTCTCCAGCACACCTTGCAACTCCATCCACCTCTCAATTCTCTCACTTTACATCTCAATGTTTACCGTTGAACAGCTGCATTTGACAAGTCGAGATACTAGATTCTTTATTTAGGACCAAGTCGCTGTTAGTTCTTTAGTTAGCTTTTATCCCTCAGTGTAATACTCATGCTTAACGTCTCTAGTGATATACATTCAAACATAGCTTTTCCAATTACTGCTGATTCGTCCAATAATGACACTTTTCTTGCTGGTTGCTACGGAATTTTGCGCGGTTTCTCCTTTTCAGCTTCTCAATCCTTGTGTGTGTACTTGACCGTCCTTTGATTTTTGTATTATTCTAACGTTATTTTTGACTGTTTGTTGCACTGTTTATTTTATTTTCCACTCCGAACATTATTCTACCTAAAGGTTCTACAGAAGATAAGTTTTCACATGAAATAAAAGCAGTGTTGTCGCATTTATCCTTGTCTTGATTAGCGCCAAAATGAACGATTTTTTTCATTGTTATGTCACACCTTTGATACCTTCGTGGGGTGGGTTCACCGTGTCGCTTTGAGCTGTTCATTCCGTCGACACCACCCTGCAGCGCGAATTCGGCAGTCGGACGTGATCCATAGACTACGCGTCAACCATCGATCTGAAGGTTATGCGGAATCAACGTTTGATCAGTGGAAAACAAACCGTATAAGTTGATCGTTGTGAATAAACTTAATCAACGTCACCCTCATCTGCCAACTTCATTCTTTGAAGAAATTAATTTCACTTCACTCGCTGAACTCTTTTACATTTCTGTAAGGTTATCCTCAACCGGTAAACAGTCAAACATCAGTATTATCGGCAGTCATTCAATAGTAGCTGAAACCGGTACTCAATTACCATCCAATCTTGATGAGAACAGTCTACCATTTAAAGAGAAAATGCACGCTCAAACGATCACCACCCAGCAGTCACCATCCTTCGGGCAAACAATCAATTTCGAAGTGAAACTAAATGACTTTTGTTAGATGACAACATCCATAGAGCTGCTTCCCTTCGTTTTCTACTAGTACTTCACGTAAAACAGTCAACTAGATACATTCATCCCATTAGCCATGTTTTTTTGTTTTCAGAAGGAGACTAGACATATCACCAGGACCCCGACCCCGGATACAGGTGCTTGATGCAATCACAACAATATTCCCAAAGATTTAAGGTACGATGATCTAACTGCTAATTCACCAAGAGCTTCGCCGACTCAGTTTGCAAGCTAGCTCAGCGGTAGTTGAATGGCGAACCCTAGTCGTTGAAGCATGTTAGGATTCAGCGCTTAACCGCCATGCAAACGGTGGTGATGCACGTTAACCAGACACACTGAGAGGCAATCTAAAGTCGGTATCTTGATGATCACATAAAAAGCATGGCCAAGACTATCGTCATCAAAGTTAGCTCCTTCGTCCTATGAATTACTCTTAAAGTAACCGGATTAAAAGCCTACACTCTTCATGTTGGTTATCAAATGCACGACGTTGAATGCTTGTCATGTCTGGCCAATTTATGTTAAAACCACAATGTGAAACAAATTTGCTGTTTATTTGTGAAGGTAATGAAATCTGCAAATGTGCGGAATTTGAGGCCATTCATCTCATTTCGGAAGAATCAAATAGAACTCATCCACTGAGCAGCAAACCCGTTCATTATGGCAAATAATTGCTTATGCATTACAACCGTACATTACAACTAGGCTGACCATGAACGCTTATTGCCAAGTAACTTATTTTGCCAAAAACTTACCTGATTTGTTACGTGGGGCACCTTGATTTACAATTATTAAACAGAATAAAGCTAGTGTTCAGTACTTATGTTAGTGGTCAAATTTGGCCCTCACCATCATTTTGATGGTAACGGTAAAATATTCCCAGTTACACGACTGTATTGTATCCGTTATTGACATAAAAGATTTTACATGTAACCTGTGGTACCGCAAACAACTAAGTTTTAACATGTCAAGTAGAAATTTTACTGTTTTATGAGTTGAGGTTTAATCACCTCTTACTGACGCTTCACATGCTGGGTTATCCATCAGCAGATATTCTGACATTAAACAAATTTGAAAGTTTATCAAGGTTTTTATGATCTCTAAGACTAGAGAGTAGAAAGGCCAGACTAGTTTGCACACACACTTCGTTAGGTCACGGTTGAATCGAATTAACCTCCCGCCACCTTATTAGATCGAAGGTGGTTGTAAGAATGAAAACCTGAAATGCAAGCTTCCGATCCATATTTCTTCAATAGCAGCTGGAAATGAGGATTGACTTGAACAAACGCGGATTCTGACCAATCAGCATGGACACTTGCATCAAAACAATTCATTGACACAACATCTAAACCACGAGGTACACATGATGAACAACACCATGCAGTCGCTCACAACAAGGATAAGTCAGCTGAAATCAGTGAGCACTATTGGGTCAAACGCCAGACAAACGGCAGCTTATCCAACGGGATAAATCGGCAGTCTGCCCACGTAAAATGTCCAAAAGTTTCGGGTGTTTTGTTTTCGTAAACAACCCACTGATTTACACTAAAGCCGCTGCAGATCAGAGTCACATTTTTGATTTTATTTCACTGCAGAACAAAAATGAGCGCACGTCCCCATTTCCAGGAATTGAAAAATGCATTAGTGATAAGCAGTGGGACAGAGATGTGATGTTAGATGAGACCCAGCTGTGAAAAGTCACGGCTTCGGCTGGATTCGAACCAGCGACAGACACAGCATGCCTCAACGCAACAAGCGCTTTGCCAGCTGGGCTACGAAGCCAGCCGTCCCTAATGCTGTTGTTGAAATTTGTTTCAGTTTGAAATAAGACATGTTGATTTGTCAGCTCGTTTGCGAAAGTTCCTTCACTTCATCCAAATTCTGCTATTCTCGACAATGTAAGCCTATGGTCGTCACACTTAGCTAACACAGAATACGGGAAAAAGTTCAACCCCATTCTGCATAAGTCCGTAAATATTGTATAATTCATATAAATACAGCATACTATTTCCCAGAAGGCCGATCACTTGTAAAGAATGATTATCGAAAGCAAACTTCATGATAAAATGCAACGGTTCGTCGAATTTCCAAACGTTTTTCAGAAAGGATTTTTTTGAGGGAGATGGTTATAGTATACTGATAGCGTACACATGATAAAACCAGGTACCAGCATTCAGGGGGAAAATCTCTGATTTTTCTGTTCATGATGGGTAACCACTAACTTGGTGGTCTCAATGCTTTTCAGTCATAGACATGACAGTCGATTACTTATCAAAACAGTCAATCACAATTCTTTTATGAAAACGCTGAAACTTACTGTGAACTACCGCGCGAAATCACATATTTAAAGAATGTAGTCCTGAAATCTTTTCTTTTTTACACTGGAGAGTGTGCTGTTATGTAGCATTTCGAACAATGGATTGGTTGTTTTACTGTTGTCTCCCATTGTGAATGTGCATGGCAAATGCAACCGCTAGCTGACAACTCGTCCAGAACGTTGTACACCACTGATCAAGAAAAGGAGAACGGCAGTTTTAAGCGAACAATCCGCATGAAATAACCATGTAGATGGAAAAGTATCGTCCTTTGACTAACGCACACTTGATATAACAAATGCAGAGCCCTCACATCGAACTTGCCCGGGTAACATCAGTTGACTACCAGCCATTCCACTGCTAATCAGTTGTTTCATTAGTTTATACCACTTTTACAAAATCGCCCGGCTAAATAAGGCACCCTGTGCCCTAAACACAGTTGGACGATCCACTAACAACGCAACCAGTAAGCAGTTGCATCAAGATTGTGTGGTTGTTCTCACATCTACAAATAATAAGTTGATCCATCTTCTGTGATAAACAATGCGCTGAGTTCTTATTTCTTAAGTATGCAGCAGCGTTAAATAAATGATCAGTCCGCCTTCCATAACTCAGTCAATCACTGGGTTTTTCTTTACCAAACATCTTGTGCATCTGGGTGGAACAGGTTTCAGTCCGTCATACTAATAACGGTCATACACACGGCTTGGTAAGAAACAGTGATTAAATGAATGGGCTTTGTTCATCATAAGTTAGATTAGTGACATGAAGAAAAAAACACCAAAACCTTTCTCTCGTTAAGTTTGTGAATGTTGTATATAGTGTACACAGCGAGTTCAAAAGATGACTGATTTCACATCAACAATCAGACTGTGCGGACGAAAAACTGAAAAACGCGTTATCCATTACTGTTGATCAAAGGAGTAGACATCCGAATACGGTCTGTTTTCCATCAGACTTCGTCAGAGGATGCGATGCGTACACTAATGCCTTTTTTCGGGGTGTATGGGCTACAATAAACACCGTAGTCACCGTGACACGGACACCGAACACTTGGCAGAGAGATCCAATCAACTGACGACTGTTCGCCCGCTGCTCGATCTAATTTCACAAAGTATAAAGTACCTTCTGACTCTAATGATACTGGTGATATTCACTAATCTGAACAGGCACACTCCTGAAATGTTTATTTATGCTTGTGATACAACCAGGCTAACAGCCTCTCGTTTCCTCCACAAACACCGCCAGTTCAGTTTGTTGGTGTGCTTCAGATAGGTAGAAACGGTCAAAACCTCACAATCAGAAAAAAGTGAATATATTCCAGCGTATTTGGTGAACCATATATGCGCAAAAAGTTTAGAGTGGATACCTGATTGGCTGTTCACTAGCGACTGCACATTGATATCCGGAGGCCTCAGGTTAAGTAAATAGTCATCTGTCGTTACCAAGGTCTTGGAGGCTAAAATATTGTGTACTGAGTAAATGATGTGTGATATCCGATTAAGAAGAGAGGAACGTCATGTTAAACAAGGAATACCATGAGGGCTTCAGTTACATCTTTGCAAGAGCTTACTGCGAACCGTGAAACTTATCAAATCAAATCCGTAAAACAAAAAACGCTGAATCGCTGTTCAACAGTGGCGCAAGACTGTTACTAATGTTAAAACAGTATAAAAATCAATGTTGCACATTGCAGTCAACTTATCATAAGTGAAAGTTTAAAGGCAAATAGATAAACGCATCTTTTTATCGTGCAAGTTGGTTATCGATCTGCTGGATTTGTGGTCATGGTGTGTGTGGCGCTGAACGAGTCATCTGTTGGTGTTAAAATACAAACATCTGTACAAGTAATACGTAACAACCCAACTTTGATGGCCTCGGCAATACGGTGTCCTCATTCGGACGGACCCTGCTGGGTTGTCTGGCGCACGACAAATCACTCTCGTTATTCAGTGGTCACATCTAAAATATTGAGTTTAACCAGGTGAATTCCATCGACAAGTATGTGCAGTTGTGTGTGCATATATTGGGTAGCTGGCAAACGATGGATTCTTCAACACACGCTAAATAAATGTTTGAGATATCACATTCTGAGCGACTCATTTGATAGAGGGATTCTGGTATTGATGGATGTGTGAGATTTCTGGTATTAGGTACAATGTGACGTTGCGAGAAAGGACGGTCCCAGGAACGGAAAAGTAGAGATGAGTTGAACCATTCCTTGAAGACCTCAACCACCATATTGGCAACAAAGATTCTGCTTAATAATAAAGTTTTTGGGTTTAAGAAATGAGTAACCGTGACCATGTAGAGTTTTGGAACCTTTGAAAGTTTCCCACTTTCAACTTTCGAATTACCGGTGCAGTACCAAAGTTGTTTCGTCCTGTTCCTGCCAGGATTAGTACAACAGCATGGCTGACGTATATAGTAGACACGTTCGTGTTTGATATCACATCGGTTTCCTGATCCATCTGATGATTTTGATGGGCCACAGAAACAAAGGATTTTCGTGGGCAACCCTCCATCTTTAAGCTATATTGCTTGTTATGTAGGTGGGAATTAATCGTGGCTTTGTTCAGTAACCAGCTGTTTGATGTTGTCATCGCCAAAAAATGCCATAAATAGGTATAATCATGTTTTCTAGGAAATCTCAGGCCGTGTTAAGTTAGCTTTTTCTCCGAATGCAATAATCGTTCTAGTTACCGACATCGGCCTGAGAGCACTGCAGTAAAAGGGTTAAGATGAGGGATCGGATGTCGCCTGCCGTAAAAGTCGCGTTCTGTGATAGTAATCGATTTTCTAGGCGAGATTTCTAGTCAGAGATGTACGAGACCAAAAATGGGGTATCCTGAGGCCGTCGGAGCCAAGGTCGAAGGAACAAAGGCGCTTAAAATGTTTTTAGGTAGCCACAACCATTTCAGTAGTTTTCATTTTCACTACTCGACATGAAGAGTTACTGATCTGTTATGGACGGCAGTGAGTAACAGTTAGTGGGTTCACCTCGGTAGTAGCTGCACCAACAAGTTTTTTTTCGGAACTTAAGAAGAGATGCCTTCACCCCTCGTAGTATTTTCGATAGATCAGCTTCCGCGGTTGTTGGCAAAATTCTAGCTCCTTTGAATAGGGTGCCCGGAACACCGAATTTGGACACAGGGGGAACTGGTGCTCTAACGATTTCACTTACCTCCAAAGGTCGGTAATCAAGAGCAGTGGCACATCATGTTCAATCTTCTACCTGGATGTGTAGGGTTTTTGAGTGGTCTGCGATCAAGCCAACTTCAAGCGAATCATCCTGGAAATGTTCCAGTAGGACTGTTTCTCGAGGGAGCCCACAGTATGTTAGCATTTATATGTGCTAGGTAATTTAGTTGTTTGGGGGTAAACTGAAAACCAACTGGTGATGGGGATGGTACATCCAGACGTATTATAAAGAAGAAGTGCAGTGTCCAGTTTCTGACGAACAGTTTACTTCGAGAAAATCTAAGGACGTTCAAAATAAGGTTTATCAGACTTTTAAACGGAATATAAGTGGCTTCTTACGGCGACTAATAAACTACTGGCAACAGCCGCTCTTGTTAGAGGATGTGAGTGAAAGCCTTAGACACATCAATGCATACAAATGGACGGTCGCGGTGAGTCGTGTGCGAGTCGATCAAACTATGAACGGTGGTCACCATCATTTGATGTTCCCTCTAGCTATAGGGAGCCAAACTGCTGCCAGCCAAAGAGAATTAGGGGAATCCGACCATTAGATAGTATCTTATACAAGCATCTTGTGACTGCGGAACAACTTGAGATAGGACAAACTTCAGATAGCTTTAGTATGATGAAGACTGTTGGAACGAATATTACGTGACTAGTGTTCGGCTAAAGACAGAGTTATGTTCAGTAGTCAGCACTAACTTAAAAACAGTAAGTGATTTAGTTAGCAAGGAAACAACGTCGGTGGATGTGAGGCACCCAGGTCTCGACACAGATTGTTCCAGGCAGAGGGTTACTTCAATGACTTTGGCTTTAGCGATTACATCGACAAGTTTACGATCATGTGGATTCGAATTCCGTGCAGAACGGTCAACATGGACCTTCAAGCCATCAACGACAGTTCAAGGGTAACCGTTGATTCCGAAAAAACTCTGTTATCCGCGAAAGCACTTCTCCATTCACCTTCAAGTATAGTCGCTTCCGTGTTTTCTTTGCTTTGCTTTTAAGGGTTTTGCATGTCTGAATTAGGCTTGTCTTAGGTTACGGCTGTTTTCGATTCTCAATATCGTGGTGACGTCTTCTTGATGGTCTTCATGTGACGGAAGAGTAATTTTTATACATTTTCTCAATGCTCTCTTTTTGAACATTTGTTTATTACTCGATATTCACGAATGCTGGCGAAGACGAGGACAGTTATTAAAACTGGTCATTCTCAGAACGTCCTCGATGAATATAACGTAGTCGAATTTGTTGTCAACAGATTTAACCTATAACGAGCCAGTAAGTTGTAGATGTCAAGAACTGTAGTCTTGCGGGTTCCTAGAGAGTATCTAGAGGGTTTGCGCCATGGGAGAAACGATAACCATCGCTGATCAAGTAATGAATGAAGAGGGGTACACAATACGTGGAGGTCCTCAGTTACGGTAAGTTTGTATGAACTACAGCCTGTGACGTCTATATTTGTGTGTAGTTCATTGGATGTTACTTATGGCTTATTGGATGTAGTAGTTACCAGTTGAGACGTAATAACCTGAGATTATAGGAAATCTGAAATAAGTTTGCCTGAGATTCAGTCATCTGGTACTCGTTGTGAGTGATTTCCGAATGGCATTGATAAGTTATGACTGAGTAACTGGCCATCCCTTGAAAAACTGTTCAGTAACGGAGGTTTTTATCCAGTTGTGTATAGAACCAAGAACTTTCCCGCTGATTGCTAGAATCATCGTCCTATTCTATCCTAACGGAGACACTTATATAGTGGTGCCCACTTATCCCGGTTGTGTGGACCAAACTGGTAGGACTGGCACAGAATTCGGCAGGTTTGACTTTGACATGCAAGGTTGTTTGGCAAAACATTGGTGTCTAAACAGACGGGTGACCGAAATGAGACGTCAACATAGAATTTTTTAAGGGTTGGTTAATTACGGCGAAGCTATTGGTAACTGTTACTTTTTAGTCAATGATGAGTGACGCTAATGTTCTCTCCGTAGTTGGGGAAGAAGAAGAAGAAATTCTAGGGGAACTACATGTCTTGATGTGACGAGTTTGCGCCTATTGCCTATTGCATCACATTGCTGTATTGAACTATGTTAAGGAATTTCCACTGCAGCTGGTGCAATCTTGTCTTAATGCTTGCTGCTGACCTACTTCTCATACGATTGGAGATTGGTGTATGGAAACATTCCAAAACGAACCTAAAACTGCAAAGGTCTTTGGCGTAAAGACTCAACTTAGAATCTTCTGACGGTACCTAATGCAAATTTTTCGTCATGCACGAGCAGCAACTAATTGTACGTTCAAGTCGCGGCTACTCTGGTGGTCGGAATTCCCATACTTGTTGTTTTTGTGTTCGTTTCCCTAATCCTCAAACCTTCGAGGCTTTGATGCAAAGATCCATATGAGATATGATAATAAAGGGGCCGGCGCAATAATAATAGTAATTTTGAATAATCACCGCCGATATGACCGCATCGCCATACCAGTCTTTTCGAACACACTGAGGGTGAGTATGTCTACTAACTAAAGTTCCCGCCTTTTCAGTCTCCCCAATAATCACAGGGTATATATTGTAAAATTTAAATTGATGTTCTCTTAACTAGTGTGCTTCGGTAATGACAGCACTGGAAGTCATTTACTTGTTTCAGTGAACAGATTTGGGACTTCCACTTGATCAACTGACCATCTGAAAAAGGTAGTCTTTACTCGAACTGATAGCTGTAGGTTTTTTCCATAAGTGTTTCGTGCTGTAGATACACGCAGCTTTCGGAAACCACTAGCCAGGCACGGAAAGGCTCGTCGTACTAAAAGAGATTGATAACGCACTGTTCCGTTTTATTGAGGTTTCACAACATTAGAAATCTTGCATGTTTGTTGTTGGATGCTTCTTCGTCTTTAGTGAGTAAATATCTCTTGGGAACGGCAAATGAAAACATATATTCCTACTCGGGGTTGCTCTTCTGCAGTTCCAGCGTCGGTGTATATTATGTTCGATCTACAAGATTCCCGTCAGTGCGCTCAATACCAGGTTTCCTCCGCATACCCACTAAGTGCCTTGTATAAATATTCCCGCTAAGCGTTTTTACATTGTGTAGGACAAAAACATCAGCAGTGCTTGTGTAAGTAATCCATCGGTACACAGGTCGTATTCACTTATTGTGTGGTCACCTGGTGACAAGTATTCAGGAATGATGTGGAATCAATTTTTCATTCACCTGCATCAGTTCTGAATGCGACTGAATAAATTCCGACAAAAACTCTTTGGAATTATATAATTGCCCACAGTGGCCGAAATGTCCTCTACTTAGAGTTTGTGAAACACTAGCTTGCGAAGGCCTTCACAAAGGGCAGATTAACTTTCACTCACGAAAATATTTGCTAAAAATCGGCGCAGTTAGAGTCCCATTTCAGTCTTGTCCATTTATTGAATAACAAATGTCTGAAAGTTAGACCTCATTCAAACGAAATTTCCGCGTTTTCCGGAAGAAAATAAACCATCTTAAAAAGCAATCTTTGTTGCTGATTTCAGCATCGACTTCTAGCTTCCGAACAAAACAGTATTCAAGCCGATCTGCCTGGTAATGTTTTTCAGGTTCTTAAAAAGCATCACTTCGAATAACATCATTTGGAAATGACATTTGAACTACTTTTAGGGCGTTATTGTTACTCAAGTTCGATGTTGTGAGGTAGGTAATGTACGTTGGCTTAGTTGAATAAACGAAAATGAGGTATTGTTGTATCTGTATCTGATCCCCATCCACTACATGCCTTACGGACAATAACAATGCTAGTGAGAACAAGTCACTCAGTAGAAGCGCATTGTATATTGTCGCATTTACAAGCAATCGGTTCATTTTAAAGTGCATGGATGAGTGAGCCGTTGGTCGCTGAAGCCACGACCAATCAGAACACTCTTGGCGCCTTGAAAGAGTTGTTCTCACTAGCGTTGTTATTGTCCGTAAGGCATGTAGTGGATGGGGATCAAATACAGATACAACAGGTATGACATCGAAAAACGAGATTTTCGAGTGGAGTTGCTCTCAACTTTCAAAAACCCGTGGAAAGTTCAAGAATTTGCTCGCACTTCTTTACTGAGATTTCCAAAATACTGCAAGATTATAAAAGATTTCTGAATAGAGGAGTCGAAAAGTCATTTACTGGTCACAGCTGTTTTGTACTCATCGCTTTAAAGACAAATCATTGATAGGGCACTCGCATTTGAAAGTTACATCATTATGAAAGTTTATTGTCACCTGTTTGAACGGAAAAAGATGACGACTGTGTAATACATCAGCTTTCAGTGTATTGGTCAAACAGTGTAAGAGGATTTCATATAGCAGTGACTGAAAACTACGAAGTCTAACACCTGTATTAAAAAGCTTGAACTTGATACTTTCAGGAGTTTTCGGCATGTTTGTAGTGGATCTTTAGCCGGCGTTGGATAATATGTACATACCTGGTATCACAATGTTGTTTTCTGAGGTAATTATACAAGAAACATTAAAGAACTGGGTACTATCACTACCATTGCTGACAGCGTTGGTGATAGCTTGCGCTAATTGTAATACGTTGCACTAAATTTGATAAATCTGATGAATAAATTTAATAACCTTATGCACTGTTCATAAAATCCAGTGAATTATTTTGTGCCAACGGTTAATCCAACTTTGTCTGAGAGCTCCGAAAGATAATACAACAAGACAGTTTTCATAAAAATTTCTGCGGAATGATTTTACACGAAGTATACGCCAAGTGAAATATTCTGAATTTACTGAATAGTACCAAAACCATGCTGAAAATATAAAACAGTTCTAGAGCACACGTTCTATTTCTTCGATGACCAGTACTGCTAAGGGTTAACGCTTCGTTTGTTCTCAGTTCTGATAACAGCACACCTCGTAAGTCGTTCACGAACAAGTAATAAACAGATACTCATAAAATCACACTAAGAACTAAATGTCCGTGATTATGACAACCTGATAGTTAGTTTCAACTATTTCTATGTGTGCAATGCCGACTGCTTAACGACGTGTTGAATGAACTAGCTGGATTAATTTACTGCCTTGTCACTGTAGTAGTTAGTGATCGACAACTTGCGATCTCCACCACCTGTACCAATCGAGTCTGGTGAGTCCAATACAAGTATCCACAGATCTAACGTGGAAGCGAATGCGCCACCTCCACAGACGCCAATTTTTCTGCCTTCAAGCTAGAAGCCATATTTTGGAGTGTGATAAGCATAACATAATTTTGGTCTTGGTAGTCTACGCGATTATTGAAACCCAAGTTCTCATTGTAACTTTGAGCTTCAACTTGCTGTATTCACACTGCTCTGAGTCCGGTTATTCTGAAAAAGAGCCAGGAATACAACCGTGGTTTACATGGTCACATCAAATAAATTGTTCCAGGAACGCTGGTTGCCAAGAACAACCGGAATTACGGCTTCTTAAAGCCAACTTGTTTTGAAAAGAAACTGCGCAAACCTTGATCAAAACAGTTTTCTTTGCTCACCACTGCGATTAGATGTTTACACTGAAGCTAACCTGTGTTTGAATCATAAATTTTACAAGGGACGTTCGTAATAACGTCGACATATTATGCTGACCAGCTATGTGATCCTCCCCAAAACACTTTAGGTAACCGAATGCAGATAAATTAAACCAGGTAGGAGATATCAGTGAACGCTGTTTATAACAATATTTCGGCTATTCCAAAGTGCAGCGCACGCTAGCTTGTTTTTCTTGTATTGGCTTCGAACAGACTTTATTATGTCATCCTATTAGAAGCGGCGTACCAGACCAAACTAAATTTCTCATTAGGCAGGGTGGGACACATGTAGTCAATTGAAAGTAAACATGTGCGGTCATAGATTTCAACAAATGAATTTAAGTAGAACAATAGGAAGACGTTAGACATGTGATGTTCACTGAAAATCGGCGTTTGCAGTCATCAGCCGAATTCTAGTCCGTTTTCAATTATGTTTTTCCGATACTCTTTGTCCCCTCTGTCTGCTCATTTTCCTCACTTACGAATTTTATTACGTATAGCTGTGTTTAGAACTTTGAAAACAGTTACGTGTTTGAACAAAACTGTTAGAACACGAAAACTGGTAGATGCAAGCATTTCGTATTGGCTCGTCAGTACCAAATTTGCAATAACATGAAACGGGTTTTTTATATGGAGCAGTTAGGGAGCAGGGTTGATAGTCAATCAGCCAACTACTGCTTACAACCTAGGCTGGCTTAAGACCAAACTGACTGATATAGCTGACGGGTTTATCATGACCCCAATCAACGGCCGGTGTGCTATCACACAGCAACACCTGCAATTACTAAAAGAACCTAAATAAAAAAATTCAGTAATATTTAAGCCAGACAAAGGCTCTGGGACAGTCATTTTAGATAGGGACGCGTATGTACACAAGATGTTGTCAATACTAGAGGACCGAACGAAGTTTCCGCAAACAGACACCGTAGACAACGTCAATGAAATAGAAGGTCGCATAGCACGGTATATTCAGCTCCTCTTACAAATGCGCTTAATCGATGACAGGACTTGCAAAGCTCTCAACCATGTGGGTCGTCGACACCTCAGTTCTACGGCCTTTCTAAAACACACAAATCTGGGATGCCTGTTAGGCCTATCCTGACAATGACCAATGCTCCGTACCATAAATTGGCACGCTGGTTAGTCGCAATCCTAACTCCATTGAAACAAAAGTTCCAAACACATTCTATTAAGGATTCTTTTGAATTGATCAGTGACTTAGAAAACATCAATCTTGCTAAGGAGTTGATGTGTTCCATAGACGTTCAGTCACTATTTACGAATGTCCCGTTACACGAGACAATCGATTATATTGGTGAGCTCGTTGAAATGAGCCACATTACTCTGCCTCTACCTAATGATATTCTGAGGGAAGCCTTATTGTTATGTACTGAGAACATCAGCTTCCGTTTTCTTGATCGGTGCTACCGCCAAATAGACGGGATAACCATGGGAAGTCCACTAGGGCCCATCCTAGCAGAGTTTTTCATGTTAAAGATTGAGCGGGAGTTAGCCACAGACATAGCGGGTCTGTCATATTACAAACGCTACGTCGATGATACACTAGCGTTCAGTCGGTCCAAGCAAGCAATAGATAACCTAATGCAGCGCTTAAATAGTTGTCATCCCAACCTGAAAGTAACGTGTGGATTTGCGATCGACAACTGTTTGCCGTTTCTAGACATACTCATTAGTCGCCGGGAGGATGGCTCTATCAAAAGAGCCGTCTATAGGAAATCCACGTGGTCCGGTCAATACCTGAACTTCAGTAGTTTCACACCGGTCCATCACAAACGCGCACTAGTGAATACACTATTCACACGAGCAAGGCGAATCTGTACACAGGATAGTCTTGCGAGAGAATTAGACTTGATCACATCTACACTACAATCTAACGGGTATCCAAAAAGGTTCATAGAAAGGCACAGTAAACCGAAACCACCTTCTGAACAGGTGGCCACAGTAAGAAAAAAGAGGGTTTGTATAGAACTGCCATTTAAAGGTGATTATTGCATGCATCAAACAACTCAAAGACTAGTGAATTCGATTAAAAGAACATTTAACGCAGCGGAACTCTGTGTATTAGCCCGGACCCAGAAACTGCCTGTCCCTTCAATCAAAGGAGATCAGCCTGTCGGTGCCACCTCACATTGTGTCTACCAATTTACATGTAACTGCAAAGAAAGTTACATAGGCAGAACCAAGAGGTGCTTGATCTCCAGAGTGAAGGAACATTTGCCTAAGTGGGTGCAGAGCTCTGTATCACAGAAGAACGACAGTGTTGTTGAAACACGCAAGCAACCGGCGTCCGCAGTCACAAGACAAGTCTTGACCACTGGTCACGTCATCGACCCAATTTGTGCATTCAGAGTCCTATTACGTCACTCCAATCCAAGATTCTTGCGGTTTGCAGAGGCAGTCGCAATCAATCGACTGAAGCCGACCTTGTGGGTTTAGAAACAATTGCTCGTAAACTTGACCCTTCCCTGAACGTAGTGACCTTTCCTAAACCACCGATTGATTATCCACCCTGCTACCTAACTGCTCCATATAAAAAACCCGTTTCATGTTATTGCAAATTTGGTACTGACGAGCCAATACGAAATGCTTGCATCTACCAGTTTTCGTGTTCTAACAGTTTTGTTCAAACTTCTGAAGGGAATGAACTGTTTCAAGTTACGTGTTTATTTAGAATCCGAATATTACCCCGGGACCTTCATAGTTCTTCTATACAAGCACACCAAAAGAAAAGTTGTTATAAAAACCCGTACTTACGATTGTAATCTAGGAAATAATTTCCTCAGCAATTTGCGTTTGTTAACTTAAGCGTTCGATTTAGCGGTTTTTGAATATGGTTTTCGTATGCGCTCTGACTCAGCAATAAACTGTAGCAGGTCTAAGGTTCAATCTCATGCGGTCTTCATCAGTTGTGTGTTTCCTGAGGTCGTGAGAAGTGTGATGACAAAATATTTTAATCAAGAAGGGATGGTGCTACATTCTGGAACATCTCAGACAATCAAAACAAGAACTCTTAGAGTACCTATGAAGATATTCATGCAGTCTTAAGTGTATGGTACAAATGCATGAAACAACACAATTCGAACCATTCATAAAAGTAGACATCACTTTGGAAATTCGAATAAAAACAAACGGGTTTCGTGATGGTAACACGGGACACCACGGCCCCACCCTGATTTGTCACAGAATGCACAGATGTCCATCAGTACAAATACATTACGACAATCAACACAACACTGGTATCAGCGACTGACAACAACTGGTCTAACGGATGCAAAAGCTGTAAACAGTAAGGTGTGGATAGAAGTGACTTGAATGGAATGGAGTGACTAACAGCAATTCGGGTGTGTGCAGGTTTAAAGTCCTACTACCCGCACCATGGTATTTCCAGTGGATTCAGTTGGTGCTGCTTGTCTAGAAGACTTCGGTATCTGGAAGGAAAAAAAGATGTGGCCAAGATTCCGGAAATTTGTAAAAAATAAACAGTTCCCTATTAACAGCCTGCCTCCAAAAACCAAGGCATAAGATGGCACTGTCAGTGAAAAATCAACAGACTGAAAACCTTTTAGAAAGAATTCCTTCCGTTAATCACTTGTTCTGTAAATCAAACGCAAATTTAAACGGGATATTGCAGAAGGTGCAAAAATACCAAATGTTTTTGAAGTCAAGACCTTATGCAAGAAATACGCTTTGGAGCTTTCAAGTGAACCTTCAAGTGGGTGTTTCAGTTAATAGAAACAATGGCACAGATATGGTCAAATCAAACAACTTATGTAATCACATAATTCCTGCTAGTGAGCTCGTTGAGGATTAGTGGACCGCCGGGTTCATAACGCAATGATCAACCGTAGGCAGCAAATTTGGAGAATGGTGGAGTTTTGAATTTGTAACAGGTAAATCACTCACAAACCCCAAGCCAACAAGCTCACAAAGTTTAGGTTTCGGTTGTCGCAACACAGTCTGAAGAGGAACTGACTTTTGGGCTCGTCGTTTATGGTTTATGGGCAACACAGCGGAAGTTCCATTGCTGATATTCATTCAGTTGAGTTTAACATGCCAGTCATTAGAGTGAGCAGGTTAAACGCGTGAGCCTATATACGGTTGCTCTGATCACCCGTCATTGTTCAAGACTGAGCATTCATGGTTCTAGCTGGTTAGTCGCTGTAGCTCGGTTAAGTGGTCTTTGCAACTGGACTAGAAATAAAAGTCTGCGTTACAACTGGTAGGTAGCAGGCGACCTTCGTAAATAGAAATTAAACGTAAATTACAACTGATTGCACCCCCATGGAATTTTTCACCATGCTGCTTCGAAAATCAGCCTAAAACTTGAGTTTCGTTCTTCTTGGAGGTGGGCATGCTATTGTGGAGCAACCACGTTGATAATCATGCTACTGGCGTCAACGTACACGCGACTGAATTATCTTATACGAGCATTCAGACGCGATGTAAGTTAACGTTAGGGTCATTTTACACGTCTTGTGGATGTGGTTGATGGCATCGCACAACACACGCAAGCAAGTGAATTTAAATACCATCATTGTCGCAACCACTATTACGGAAAGAAAAGTAAAATGATTAGATATAGATCTGTTCTGAACCTAACAGTTTGCAACACGATTAAAATTTGCGTGGATATACCGCTGGTGTTTGTGATGATTTACAAATATAATCCACTAGTTGCATATCCAATATGTTCCACACTGGACAAACCGAAAGTGAAACCAATTCAAATGCATTACTGGTGCAGTTAAAATTAATGTGCGCTACTAACGGCCGGGCAAGTATTCTTGTTTATAATCACGTGCAAGCAGTACCTTGTGAATTGCTCCGTTTGAATAAAACCTACCACTAAACAAATCCTTACCGACATTGACCTTCTACGTTAAGCATATATAGCTTAGCTACAATGCATTATTTTACGTGGCACGTATTTCTTATGAACACTTCCCGCTATACACATTACATGCCTATCTTTCACCATTCAAATGGTACGGTGCTATGTCTCAATGTTTCATCGACCTACTTGGCCAGCTCCTATCTAAACTTCTGAATCAGGTCGGTGGGTGACCTGTTGACAGTGAACTCGCAATCTTATTTCATTGTGGTGTATTTGGCTGATTGATTCACAACTCATGGGAAATCCCATGCCTATGTCTATGTATCTATTTATATATGATTGGGCAGGACCATAAAATTTCTTGCGAATGATGGTTGCTTCTTATTTCATTTATAACCTCATTGTTTGACATCACATTGAGTGCATTCTCACTGTACAGATGTGCGTGCTAGTTTCGGTGCCGAGCTGTCCTCCTGTCATGTTGTTTAAAATGTAAACATATATATCCACTGTATAACAGTACGCTATTCCTACTCCACTTCAGGGTGTGCGGTTATTCTTTTGTATGACCCGATGTCACTATAAAATTGTACAGGGTGTTTTGGTGGCTGTTCTCCCAGAGTCTCTAAAGTTCCTTAAACCAACGGTTTCATGCCAAGACATTGTAACCAACAGCGGAACCGGCTGTCATGCTCCAAAGTTCAAATATTATTGAGGTTTGATGTTGACTGGTGTTCAAACAAAGTGAAGTCTTCAGTGGCACCCGAAGCTTATCTGTGTTTACCGACGCGATGACGTTCTTTCTGTCAACTTTCTTCCTCTAACTTCCCAGATATTTTATGATCGTTTGGTCCTTGCTTATCCGACTAAATTAGCGTATCCGTCTGGGTAGGTCTTCACGCATTATTTAATTTCTAATGCAACATTTCTTAGTTCGCTCCCCTAGCGCGAACCAATCAGTTTAATGACTGCTGGCATCACGATGACGAATAATAAAGGAAACAACCCAGACATCCTGACCTGACATCCATTCAAGCAAAAAACACCTGGAGACAGGGAAAGTGATACAAGGTTATCTTAATGTAGAAGAGATGCAATTAGATTTCAGACACAACATACCTCTCATCATTGTTCGATCGGCATTGTAAATTCGGTTTTCACTATACGACAAACAAATACGGTATACAATCCAGATGGCTCACGCAGTCAATAAAATCGAGGGTACATCATAATTTATTAGACCAGCATGACTTTTTGAACCATTATAGGCAGTTGTATATATCGGTTTTTGATGGTCGACGCTGTTCAGCATGTCAGTGCAATTTGTGGATCGGAAACTCACAAACCCAGGAATAAAACAGACTTAGAACGAACAGACATCATTCGTTTACTAACATTTCTTATGAACACGGGTTTGCATACTCAATCCTTTTGTTCAATAAACTATTATGATAACGGATTCGTAAAACTGGGGAAGAGTGGAAACGACAACTCTAACCGTGACCGATGTAACAGCAACAACGACAATGAAAAAAATATCAACATTTCTGTTTGATTTGTTTACGTTTCAAAGAACATTGGAAAGATCTACAGCTACGCCTTGTTCGCACACCAATGGACATCTTCAGTTACTTAAAATAATGTAAAATGTCGAAGTTTGCGGTTGCTGTCACCAAGGTGACAATGACAGTTATTTCCAAACCTATAGCACTGGTTCTGGTCGTTTGATTGCAAGAGCTTCACACAAATTCAGTATTCTGTGCAAAATTGACTGTACAGCACGAAATGCTATTGCGAGTTCATAGTAACAAAGCTTTCTAAAAATGTCTTACACAAATGATAGTAGACTCATTGTCCCAATACTTGTCACTGCCGTTGCATATGTTTGCGACGTGTGTGGCTGACATCGGACAGTGTTACGTGAAATGACTTCACAGTTGGCTTGCATTTCTCCCTATTTTGGATACTTCTCATCTCCATTACTATTCACAAAGTTGAGCTGACTCCTACAATTATTTCACTTGGGGAATAAGAATATCGAATGGCCTGGGCAAGACTACTGAAAAAACGCGTATTTTCTTCCCGAAATGTTGACAGGCCTATCTTGGATTAGTTAACATACATCATCTTCTTTACAGAAAATAAGAAGGAATAAGGGCTAGTTTGACACTGAATCAAACCAGATTCTCGTATCACGGTGATAATGAAATTCTGCCCTGAACGGGTCGGGGTAACCTGTTACCTACACAGTGTTCTTTAACGAAGCCAGCTTTTTTTAAAGAATAATCTAGATGCAAAAATCTAGCTTCAGCTGATAACGTACACGCTGAACTTTGTTTATGTGATCGTGGCTGCACAGCCTCAAAAACAAGATTAAAATGGAATTTTCCACGCGAACGCTCGAAGCATCCCACAATCAATAACGCAGGCACTTCTCAGAATGAGCAGAAAATGAATTTCTCAGTAATAACAACAACGGTGCAGCAAGTAGAGCATGAGACCGGCAGAAATTCAATGCAATAAAGAACCCATTACACAATAACCCTATGCATTGCGACTGTAGTTCAATTATAACAAAATAATACTCTTAAATAGCACAAACTGGAAAAGCGGTCAACACATACCTCTGTGAATTTGTATTGTGTTATATGTCTTTGTACATTACTGTCTTCTTCTAGAAGTAATGGATTGAGGATTTGCAGTTAGTCTGCTAGAATGTTCATTCTGTGTACATCCGGCGAGAATGTGAAATATTCACCAATGTCATAAACATTGACCTTGAAGCTCTGTCATAGTAAAAAAGCAAGTGTAACAAGCAGATTGAAGTTAACGAGAAATTCTGTTGTACAGTACTAGCCACATCAAGTACTTTGAGACAATTTTGTCAGAAACTATTTGGATTAAAGTTTACATGATTTGCTACGGAAAAACAAAAACGTGCGCTTCCTGTATTCCTAAATTGCTCAATAGCGTGCTTTAATAAGATTTATTTTCCCACTTATGTTAAAATTTTATTGAGCAGAAGTGTTCGAGCTAAAAGTTACCCTACAACAGTCGTTTAGACGTTTAGTATTTTTTTAGAAAGACGGAAGTGATTTTGGAAAGATCATTTTGCTCTAGTAAAAACAACTTCCGTGTCTGCCGAGAATCAGTCATCACTGAAACTCACTTTTCGTTCACTTTAACAACTTGAGAATAGATTCAGCTGTTCACTATGCTCAGTTATGAGTTCTAAGTCTCTATCAATCAGCCCAACGGATACAGGAGAATGTTCACGGCATTCCACGTTACTTCACCAACTGCAGTATTACAACCACAGCGTTGAAGAACGACAACAAAACAACTAGTATGAAAAAGCTACTAAACTCATCAGTTTGTAAACTTTGCACAAACAAAAATCAAACGCTCAAAGATTGAAAGTGTGAAGAAGGCCTTTGGATGGGATTCTAACCTGAGGACATTCCAGATGAAATTCTGATCACTGTTCGAGAAAAAGATATGACGCCTCAGTTGGCGTGCTGAAATAAACGCCAAAGAGATCAATAGTGAGAAAACTAGTGGCACGAAGTTAACTAAGGTATAGTGAAAGGAAGACGCAAGTAGGGATCGCGATTGATCTCCTCTCATGTTACGTGTCATAAACGACGCAGGCCAAACAGCTTGCAGTCGCTAAATACACAAACACATTCCGCTCCTTTCTACAAAATTTATCCACAAACAGATGAAGCAGGATATATAAGTGTACATTGATCACCCTTGTGAAAAGTACATCATTAACACAGGTACACATATGCGCACTCAGGCTCTAGCTACTTCCAACATTCTAACATACGCACTATCCACTGCATATCATCTACTAACGTCAGACTGTCTTTTGTAGTCGTCCCTAAATCGGCCGTCACTCAGTACCCTATACGCAAATGAGACATGGATTGTAACCTAACTAGTATGAACTAGATGTAGAATCCGAACTTATTTGACGACCTGTGCAACTCAAGATCAGGTGGTTCATTAGTACACGACGTGGTAACAACTTCAGCTCCTTGTGGTGTGGACCATAGGCTAGCTAAATCGAACGTTTGCAAACTCCTGAACCGAAAAGAATGTTCAGTGAGTCTTGGACGATGCGATGTTCACGATGACAGTGAATACAAAATAGATGGACTACCTGACGGACTACCGCGCACCTCTGAGAATTTCTTCCCCATTATCAGTCAGTCATTATTCAGTCAAACAGGGTGTGTTAGTGTGTGGCAGTTCATCAGATGATGTGGTTACTAAGTCAAAATCAGCTCCTGTCTATTCATTGAGGACAGTGATTTTGACAACAGGATTCTACTTGTCTCAGTGCACATCAGTAATGTACACGCTCCAGTGGCGTTCTACTTGTTCAAACGGTACTATACCAGGTTCAGTTAAATGATCAGCTGGAATGCTTCGTCAGTGCATATAAACGAAATTAGGTCAAGCTACTGAAATCGATCATTACGCTGAATGAGCTGCTTATGTGTGTGCAATCGTCACATCGATAGGTCCATGTGTTCGACCTGCACAAAAGGGTAGCAGGTGTGACAAGAGTTGACCACCACGGTTGGCTTTGTTCTCCAATTGATACTCGGACAAAGAAACGAAATTCCAACAAACGGGAGAGTTATCGTTGCCGACGACGACGTTTATGCATTCGGCAGCCAACACACTGCTATCGTGAACGCAAACCATCTTGATGTTTCATTCCGTACGGTCGACCTTTAACTTCCAAATATCTTACTCACAGGTGCAAAGGACTCCCTTCACAGACTTCAGTGTAGTTTCTAAAGCGTGATCAGAACATCTCATCGCAATGTGAACAAATTCTCCGGAAGAACAGTTCTTCAACGTGTGTGAATAACAGACCGGCCGCCTATGTTCTGTCTTACCACAAAATAACTCACCGTCGTGTGTGATCCGTTTAGATCACAGAAACCGTTTATCTTGTAACGGTCTTTCTAATAATATAACTTTGTTTAACACATGTCTCGCCTTATAGCTTGCCAGATTAACTTTCATTTCACTGCTGGCATCGAAAACAGACTGCGCGATATCCAGTGAACTAGAGCTTACCATACTGATGACGTCGTTCGGTATGAAATTTGACTGCGGAACAAGTGGCAGATTTATAAAATATGCGGAATTCACTAGCATT
Source organism: Paragonimus westermani (assembly GCA_008508345.1). NCBI lineage: Eukaryota > Metazoa > Platyhelminthes > Trematoda > Plagiorchiida > Troglotrematidae > Paragonimus > Paragonimus westermani. Next base: position 1,924 of record QNGE01005153.1, on the reverse strand, counting down.
TGGGAATTACTCAGAAGCGAAAGTCGTTGGACTTACGAATCGATAATGAACAATCGAATTTGCGTAATCTGTTGACAGTACTTAAAGTGCAAGTGAGTGAATGGTGTGGCATTACCCAAATCAGCACAATATTGCGACCTAGTCGATGCAGTGCTCTCAAAAAGAGATTAAATAAGAGCATATAAAAGCTGCAAGGGCTTGCGGTCGTTTCACACAAATAGTGTTTGATTACTTAACGTCTTAAAATTAAACTACTGGTTTAATGAATAATTCAGAAAAAAGGGCTTGCAACGGGTTGCAGGCGATTCAACACAATACTCAATAAAATATAGAATCAATGCTTTAGTCAGTCTATAAAAGTAGACGCCAACACATAAAACTCAAAAAGAAAAGACTCGCCCTCGTTATTGAATTATGCACTGGAATCAAAAAGGAAGACTCAGGAGATGTTGATGCCATTTCGAATGTTTTAAGCGGCTGAGGCCTGTAATAACAAGTCAACAGAGAACGAGCTTAGATTGTTACTTCAGAAGCCGCGTCCATGAGTGTGCTAGTTATCCTTTTCCGAAACTGCTGGGGAAAACAGGATCAGTGACCTCTGTGAGCACGATCCGTCCTGTAGCGGGTAATCAGTTCACTGTTGTATGGTGTTAAAAGGAATGATTTGCGTCGGCTCATGGAAGTGGCTTTTTAGATGGCGCACTTGGCCGGCGATCCTCTGACGATCGGAAAAACCGGGCTGCATCGACTTTGCAGGTGCCCGTTGGGCTACACTTTGCCTTCGCTGTGATGTTATGTATCGTAACTAACCTGATTTTCTGATTTCACTTGACTAGCGCTTGGTTCAAGAATAGGTAAACAATAGCCAATTGCGCTGAGAATGTAAAATATTGCCGCTTGTATACATGCATCTGTAACACAAAGCGGAAAAGACGTTCAAGAAGGTTTTATAAAGACCGAAGAAACCGTGGGCGAAAATGGTTGTGAAAAAATTTTCAGCTGCAGTTATCAGCCAAGTCTGTAAGTTAAGCAAGTGGAGAATCCATTAAATTGAAAAGATTACGAAGTTGTTACTGTATGTTCGGAAATACGCCGGAAATGAGCAATCCGTAACTATCGAGTTGACTGGGACAGAAAAGAGAGTAGACAGAAAGGTACTCGTGGATACACAATGAACAGATTGAAGATTCGCCAGATTTTTGCACACAACAGTCAACCTGTCACGTATAAGCCATTAAAGTGAGATATTCAAACAGAAATTGACCAGCAGATAGTTGACATATTTTTTTGTTTGTGCTCGTTAACACACCAGGCGGATTTAATATGTGGAAATGATCACTTTGGAACCAACAAACAAACACACTGATACGTCTACTACACAATAGATTCCATGTAACCCACCTTTATGTTGCCGATGCAAGCACTTTTGGAAGGATCAGCAGGAATCAGACCAGCACTGGTAGGCATTTATTGATAGAACACTAAATTTACTGAGTGAGTTCAGGAAAACCGTCTTCTGTACGCACGATTTGAAGCAAGTCGTCGGAGTTTTATGGTAGAACACTGAACAAGTACGAACGGCTTACGCTAAATCATAATAAATTACTTGAACCTGACGCAAACTTTCTCATGAAAATATTTCTCAGAACATACAACCTTTACCAGGAGATATAAGTTTAACTAAGCTTTGGCAGCCTTCACACTCCCTTCCGCAATCTCAACGTGTTGCCTCTATTACGTAATCTGCACCATAATCCATAAAATTATTTTGGCCTCGAGCATTTCGGTTTCGTTTGTCTAAATTGCAAACACAGCAGATTATTAACAGCATTTAACTGTCGGCCTGAAAAAGATGTACCAGAAAACATTCGGGTCCAGCATTTACCTTTGAGCAAAAATGAGCAAAGATGCATAAGCTGAATTC
>QNGE01005152.1:4831-48260 GCA_008508345.1 Paragonimus westermani | reverse complement strand
ATACTGATTGTAGGCAAACTATTTTGTTCATCAACCCTGCGTGTGATTAAGTTAATAGGCCCAGCATGTGTATACCGAAAGTAATCTAACAGTTTATAAGAACACACCTAACCAGAAGTGAGTAGACATAATAAGTGTATGTGTGCATGTATCGGTCAGTTCGGTCTCCGTTGTGGGGAGATCTCTGAAACGGAAACAGATATTTTCAAATTTTGTAGAATGTGTGTAAACAAATTTCGTTTGTTAAAGGTCATTTAATTAATCTGATGGATATTGTTTATGATGTATGGATACAAAATCATACACGTGCATGGTTGAGAGTCATTTGGTACAACAATACTGAAATTGGTAATATTCTTTGAGTGTAGATTGCACTTTATTCCCAAGTGATCGCAGTTTCAGCATCCCCGTAGATTCTTCATCCATCTGTTTTATAAAGGAAGCGTTAGGTAGGAATTCAGTTATCGTTAAAAACCAGTCGCTAGTGTGCATGCTAATCACGGCTGCGATGTAAAATTCGGCCAGGTTTTCATAAGGTAACAGTTTGGACCGTTGTGTCACTGACAAGTTAGGCATGACAGAATTACTGTATACATACCCTCTGCTTCAGTCGTTTGTGAGTAACGTCCACTTCAATGTGGATCTGTGTTTGCTTAAATAGTTAACGCTAAATGAATTGTGAATATTAATACTTTCTTGGTAATTTTGAAGAGCGTTACGTTGTGGATCAACTCTGATTAGTTGGCTTTTCTCGTCGTATTGTACGTCGAATCCGACTAACTGTGAAAGATCGGTATTTCTGGCACTCATTCACATAACGGCCGTTATAGTAGTTCAACGGTTATTGCCTCCGTAAACCGTAACCGACATTTGTTCCAGCAGGTACAAAATAGGTAGCTTAAACGGTTGTAAGTTTCGTTAACAGTAGAACGCGTCCACCACCCAGCGGATGGGGCCATCTTATGTCTATCATTCTGCATTGCTTGCACCATCGTTCGTGTGGGTGCAGTTCAGCTTACACACCTGTACGCAAAGAAGTACACTGGAGTAACATACAGACAGCTGCAACCCAGAACAAAGGATATTATTCTTAAGTGAATGTACGGTTACGTTGGTCCTTATATGTCTTATCCTACAACATAACACTTTGTAAAATACGTCCAAGGTTCACGTGTCCCTAACTCACTTTCATGGCCGCTGATGTGTTACGGACCTAAAAGCGCAGCAGCTTCCTGAATGTTTCCGTCACTTTAGGGGTCATGTCTGTAGACGGCTTCTGTGACTGTAGCTTTCACACTTTGCCTTGTAGTGAGGTCGTGGCTACAAACTAAATTTCCACAATCAAAAACTGGCTGTGGTGCTCACATCCACACTTACAACCATGGGGGGGAGAGCGTGTGATTATACAATCAAAGTAAATAGCTTTCCCTTGATGTATCAGTTTTTTAACAGTAGAACAACCGAAACAGTTTTACCTTCAGAATAGCTATACAATAACTCTTCAACTAACACAAGTGGTTACAGTGTGATGGTAACTTGGTGGGTACTTTCGAACATAGGCCACTTACATAAGTCTGATAAGAACATTATTTCCCCAGAATCACACACTATTTAAAGGTCTCACATGTCTTATGTTATGAGACTGTAGTATACGCTCATCTCACTGAGACACCAACGTCCACTCAAAAGTTCATAGTGGATGGTTTGCCAGTCAACAATTTGCATCTGAGTGGCAGTAGAGTAAATATTTTGTTCAACTTTGGTAAAAACTGCGGCCAATCCCTGATCTTGTAGTTGGATGTGAGTATCTCAAACATTTCCGCTATCAGTGAGAATCTACCTGTTTTCATTAATCTGATTAGATCAGCATTTTATCAACGAGAACTCATTTATTCAAGTTACCAAACAGTTACCAAACAGTTTCAGGTACTACGCTCGCATACAAGCATCTAAATGACGCAAGTTCGTCCGATTTGTTTCGTCCACGTATACTAACAGCATAATGGTCATCCGGATATCCCCGATTTCGTCGAAAACAACCGAAACCCAATGGTCTTTGAAACGTTCGGGATGACTCTAAGGATGGATTTAGCGGTTCAACAATATCCATGTGTTCAACACTAATAGAGGCTTTTTGGCTGCTTTCTTATTTTTCTCACACAATTTGAAGGTGTTTTCAATCTTCATTTAATCAGCGTTTCCCTCGTTCCCCCCTGGTGTAAAGGAATTCGGCCAGGGAATATTTGCTGCTGGTCTCGCTGAATGTACTGAGCCCAACCAGAGGCTGTTCGCTGATCGTTAGTCTCGTAAGAGCTTGTTAATGAGCTGCCAAAATTGCCGTAATCTGCCAAAGGAACTTAGTCATAAATCACACTCATAGTGTACACATCTTAGATAATATATCCACTGAATATGCATGATGGTCTGTTCTACAGTCGACTTCCTTAATCCTTTCAAGCAAGCATTTCGACTGAAAAGATGAATTTTTCTCAACACTGCAACTTCCGTGTAATATCGTGTTGTACACGGAGAAGACCATCCGAAACTGATTACGTTAGTGGATTGGACAGAGGAGCAACGGTGTGTCATATACGAGGACAGGTTTAACGTTCAAGGTCAGTTATGCATAGTGGTTGTTACGGTGAACATTGTTGATATAGGATGACGGAATACGGCAGAGGATGTAGTCAAACTTTTATTTTTATCTATTCCAAGGAGCAAACAAGTTTTGATGACCATTTTATTGATTCCTTTTGAACCTAGGAGTTAGGTAGAAAACATCACTTTGGGGAAGGATGAAAACATTGAAATGGCGTCATCTGTAAAAACGTGCACACAGCCCTAAGTTCAAAGGAGGTTAAAAAAGGCTTGATTGTTCTATGGTTTAACAATTTGTAGAAAGAAGCGAAGGATTTCACAACGAAAGCACCTGCGTACATTCGCCAGAAATTGTGAAGTTAGGGATTTTTACTGTCCTGGCGAGTGGACAAGTATCGCAAGCAGCTACAGCATAGTTATGTGTAAGTTGCTAGAGTGAGAACAAAGTAATTTGCAGGTTGGAAGAGCATAACTTAGCTAACAGATGTGGCACGAACAAAGTTATCTAATCAGGTAAACACATCTGTACCAAAAAAGGGGATAACGACACGCTGTTCAGTCAACAGTACGTCATATGGTTAGGGGACATCAGTATCGAAGCGGTTCGATATTTGTGGAGAATTATTCCCAATGCAATTGCTGGAAGGGTAACATTACGTGGGATAAAACCTCAAATTCTGTCAAACGTTTGGAGAGATAGACGAAGATGTTTTCTAAGATTAACGAAAACGCATAAGGAGATATCAATCAATGGGAATGTTATTTTCAACAAATTGATTTGTTTGCAAACGTATTGCTAGTTTCTGAATTTCAAGAGTCAGAGTCTTTGTTCTGCCCTTGAAAAGAGAGGTCCGGTCTGAAAGTGTAAAACGTAGACATAAGTGTGGTGAGCCTAACATTTTTGACGGGTACGGGGGAAATGTGCATTCATCAGGACAGTGAGACTGGCTTTCAGTTTGAATTGTTAATCCTGGTTGATGAGTAAGATAACGATATTCCCCAGAATAAATCATGATTGTAAAGTGTCTAACGATATAACGGGGTACAAATGAATGTAGTTTGTCATTAAAGTTTCAGTTTCATATTAGTGACCGAAAGCGCCCATCTCTGGCCAAGAACTTCAATTATTTCCAGGAGTTCGTGAGACAGACTTCAAGTCACTGACACAGTATAGTAATTCAAGCTTCCAGGACAGTCGTTTCCAGATCACAGTTTCCTACGGTTTCAGATCCATAGAGTTGGAGGGTGTGGCTACACGATATCATGTGTACATTGATTGTCTTAACGTGAGTGAGAAAACCGCTGAGAATCAAGGGGACCCTCCAATATTCAAACACTTGAAAAACATAGTGTTTGATATATTAATCTGCCATAATGTCTCACCAATCATCTCGCTTACTACTATCATTAGAAGTGCTTTTAATTCGTACCAAGCTGAATGTGCCCACTGTTCCCGGTCTTCTGTTCCTATGGCAGCGAAGGTAATCTTCGGCTCAAGCTAGTCCACTACCTACATTTATTTCAACAAATTCTAATACCCTCAAACCGTTTGCATGGCTACTTTCATTTTGTCCATCATATTTTCCAAGTTAACATAATTACTACTCGTCGAAAGGGGTCGTTTCTTACTTTTGTGTTGACAACGCTTCTTAGTTCAGTGATAACTATCTCGGTTACACGTATTATACCTGCTAACAAATTTTACAGAGTGCCTCACTATGAACGCGTCAGCATCCTAAGCTGGGAATACATGGATGGGTAGCACATAGGTTTTCCGATCATTACAAATACCAGTTAGTACCGGAAAACAATGGTTGGTCTGACCAATCCGAGTTGCTTGTAATAACAGGATCCGTATACTTGTGAATTCTTAGGGTTCACTGTTGTTCAGATAAAGAGAAAAGGTTGGAGTGACAATGGCCTGATCACTTCAATAAGTATTGCTAGCTTTAAGGCTAGATGAACAGAACTTGGTAGTACACACACCGCTCCACCTCATTTGCAAGACAATAAGTTCGGGCTATTCACCTACGTTCTTGTGTGCCGTTTACTTTGAACATGTCATTTTGGTCAACAGTCTGTTCAAGAAAAGATGAACAGTCTCGACGAACTAAGATGTTGTCATGCTTGCTCTGACCGTCTTTGCTGTTTCGCCAATCAGGTGACTTTTCCAGCATGACATCCATCTCTTAATGACAAGACAAGCACCTCGGACTGGTGACTCATGAGGTAACAGAAGTCTGTAAGGTGATGTGATCGTGATATCAATGTGACAAAAATAAGGCACTGAAACATGCAGAAAATAGGTAAGATCGTTTTCGTGATCAATCTTAAGTAGTTCCGGCATCTCATAAGCTGCTGAATGTTATAGGGTGAATTATGAAGGTCTAGATCGTTTTTTGAGATTTAACGTCACGGTGAAAAAGCAAACCACCAATCTTAATAAAACAATATGGAATTTTCACTATTAATGTTTGTCGAAGCTCATTCACTTTGTAAAAACCGCCTTAGCCAATCAATCAAACACACACATTGCGGTTACATCGGTTACGTTAATTTCGGTTGAGCGAAGCAGGAAGAAATTGCAAGATCATCAACTGTGGCCAACTATGAACTGGTGTGCGAAGGGCAGTATTGTACTTACGAGTAAACTAAATTCGCCCGCGTCAAGTGTAAGTCATTCGACAAGTAAAAATATGATCGACTTATAATCATAAACAAAACAAACGCACATTGTTAATTGTTTGAATTTTTCCTCAAGAAGTAGCAAGCTATCTCCAATTCATTAGGAAAAATCAAAACCTTTGAAAAGAAAATCAAAGACAACTGATAGTAGTTCGAGGAGATAAAATCTCACTTGCAGAGAACAGAAAAGTTAATTCAGGAAGTGAACGGAAATAGTTAGATCAGCTGTGGTAATTCGGAGATTAAGCCAAATATTAAGGCACAAAGCAAAAGTGTAGAACAACATTAAATTGGTTCCGCAGTATCTCATAAAGCACCATAAGGCATTAAAACGTGTAGACCGTGAAGCATTCAATAAACAACCAAACATTACAGCCTGTCCAAATAATGACAACTGGAAGCGACGTGTAATTTACTATCACACTCATTGAAAAATAATTACACCATAGTAGATAGGTAACTTCATAAAACTGTCAGAAAAGCTTGCGGGCAAATAATTATTGTCAGAACTTAAACCAGTATTGCAGTCATTCACAATTCTACCTTGTCGCTGAATCAAATATCGTGCTGATACAGGAAAAAGACATGCACCGGCAGATTTGAAAGCCATATGGTCCAGCCTGTCATAACATACTTTTACTACCATACTATTTGTAATAAGGCCCAAATTTTTCATATGGCGTGCTCTCTGATCACCTAAATGTGGTGAAGTTGGGGACATTGTTGACAAGAAGGTCAGGAATTGTCCACGCAATACACCGCCGTTTTCTGAAACACGTCAAATGTACATCAAAAGCCACTGCACTAACAGTCAGTTAGAATACAGCCCTTCATTGTACCTGTTCAGGAGTTCATTCACTGTTGATTGAATGCGGTTTGAAAATTGTGTCTACCTTACTGCCATCGAGTACCAAACAAAGCTGTGTGCATTCAGACATCGAGTACACTAAATGCTTTAGTTGAAATTTCAACCAGATTGTATAAAGCACAAACAATTAAAATATACGTGAAGAGTAAACGGTTTTGAAAATTCATCAGATGAATGTCCATTGGTAACGATGGTAAAACACAAGGAGAATCATTACAGTTACTCATGGATTTCGTTCTGATGAATCAGTGTTAGTAGCGTGCTGTCTCCAGATTTTGGACTAACATGCACTAAATCATGTTTCTGATGTTTTACCCTGCAGGCACATGCTTGGGGCACGTTCACAATAGTTGTTCTATAGGAAGCTCACGAACCGCGTTGCAGACATGTTGTACATGCACGAACACTACAACCGGTAACTGTTGGACTACACCAAATTGCGCCTAGTAATCCCCGGAACGTGTGTACAATTCTCAGTAATAAAAAACCTAACATTTATCCCGTCGTGCACCGATGACTTTTTGTGAAGGGAGATCTTGGGTACATCATATTGCTAAGTTTTAGGGACAGTGAACAACGGGGTAGCGATCCGTCAAGCCACGTGATTCACGAACAGAAGCTACTGCTTTCCCCACGCAGCAGTGTAAATGGTTCTAAAAGTTCTGCATGGTTAACGAAAATAGCATTTGAGGTTAGTTTTCTTACACACTTATTCTGGCTTTTACATTGGTGTTGTGTTCAAAATGGCTCATAATATACAAGTTGTTTTCCAAGTTACCATACATAACAATTTTTATTCGCTAAACTTCATGTATGAGAGTGTTCTCAAACACGATGGCTTCAGGAACAGCTCCACATCAGGAAACTAGTCACTGAAGCACTAATCCTCTGGTTAGAGTAGCCTGCTGTTATTGTTCCAGTGAACTACTTTGCTAGGTGGTAAATGAGACTTTTAATGAGTATGGTGTAATAATGTGACATATTAGCAGTATAAATCAAACGTTTCCAGCTTTCTAAATGGTACATTCTGATCTTACTTACCAGTGGATCAAACAAACGAATCAGGCTATACGGCGGAAAGTGTATTTCCGGCAACCTTTGCAGTAACAACCGATTGCACGAAAACCGAAAAGGTGTGAGCCATTGTAACGAAAGTCCAAGAGCCACTTCATCGACCGTCATGTTACAGTCCAGGTGGATAGTAACTGTTTCTAGAATGGCAAGAGTGCAATAAAATGTATCGCTGATTACAGAACAATCATTTCAGAACGCTCGTGATTCAACGACTGACTGATCAAGTATTCCATTGCTGGTCTTCCGCTTTTCCGGGACTTAATAGACAGACATAAAAATTTAAGAATAATTACTTGCTTTGTATATAGTTCAAGTGTAATTTATTGATAGAAAACTTTAACAGTTTTCCGTTTCGACCGGATGTTTAAAGACAACTGCACGTGGAGCACATGCTATTTCTTAGGGTCAACCATGCACATCCTTCTCTAAGACGGCTCAGTTACTTTTCGCTTCAACAGTCGGTTGTAGGTGTACATTCTAATCATTAAAAAAATGAGGTGGTAAAACGGGAGATGACATTCTCTGCTGATACTGCAGCCACTGAAACGTAAACCAGAAAAGGAAAAAACGTAGCTACCAGTGAATGGAACGGCCGAAATGCTGTTCGATTAGACCATACCGTAATATAATGTAAAGTGCACCATAATAGCTTTGTTGAAAACAATGCATTGTGACTGTGATCACGTGATTCGGTTTGCTCCAGCCTGTGTGGTTTGTTTCGTCGAAGATAGGTTACTTTGACACTATATTCGGGAGGATTACAAAGATAAGTTAAGTAAGCGTCAGTCAGAGGTGAGAAGCCGTACTGTTTCTTAAGTGTGTTACCCACAGTTTCATAAAGGCATGTTAGCCATCATCATCATCATCATCATCATTGTAGTTAACGAATCATACAAACTTCCACGGTTACTTGTCCTAATTTGTGCTCGTGAAATACACAGGTAATCTGGCACCTCATTTTCAAACCGAAGTGATGTGCGCGTGCATTACACTGTTGAAAAGGACACTGTCAACATGACTGAGTAGCATTTTTTAGATATTGCGTCTGGTTACCGCGTATCTGTGACTTATGACAACTGAAGACAGGGTTGAAACATCTTATTGCACGGAATGCACAGACTGTCTCGTATAGTGCTGTAAACGGCACCGACAAACGCACAGCAAGAAATTGTGGTCACTTCTAGCTGATTGAAGTTGGTAATATCTACATGTCGTATGTGGTTCTTCTGTGGTGTACAAATAAATATCAGTGCCGGTAGCTGATTTTTTCTAAAACGTCACGTTGTGACCTCTTAGTCGCGGTCCAACAGTGTGATCTGCTTCCAGTGGGATATTTAGTCCACAATTTTTAAGATGTCTAGAGAACCATTTGCCTCAATCTGGGCAACTTGGCCAGAAATGCACATTCACCCCTGTTGTGGTTATAGCGGAGTGGTGAAGCCGCCTGCTAACCCGACTCGGTTTGTCGGCCTGTTATTGTGGCAAGTCTTTTGGTTTGGACTTTGGATTTTGTGTACGGGCACGCACGATGTGGGCTGTCCGTATCAGTTTGGGAGTTTCAGCCTTGCTTCCAGCAGCACCTGTTACACCACTAATAAGATGGCAATCCCTCTAGCCCTCGAGACAGGGCTCGCCTGACCCAGCTGGCGGTTCGGACGACGACGAAGTGCGAAAACCATACCAAACTGAGTGGGTCGCTCACGTGCTCATTGACAGAACGGTGTATCGACCGTGCAGTCCGTGTGCGTTGTGCGTCGTGCAGACACACCCAAGTCCTCAATGGTAGCCGAGTCCGTTAGCCTGCAGCTCCGTCAACGTGGTAACCTGGGCCAGGTACACTGATCTTATGTTACTACCTGTCACGTCGCTTCCGCCCCAACCCGCTCAGTAAGCGCCAACCAAGCCCTGTGTCTGTCAGCTTACATGTGTGCACCTCAGCTATGCAGCCGTGTGCGCCGTCGAAAGCTACGGAAACCCCTAGGGTCATTTCAATTTGATGTCGGGACACAGTAGATTGGACGAAGTATGGTGACGATTTCTAGCCGTTGTCCAGTGAGAATAATTTTCGCTAAGTTACTTACTGCGCACTGTACACTGCAGAGGTATTTTCAACCTATTTTCTAGTTCTTTTTTCCCCAGTGTTCTGATCAGCGTGGACCGGTGGCTGCAAGTTTTCTCGGCGGCAGTCACCGGTTTAGCAACTTGTGTGCCAATGGTAGAAACCTTTGGGATTGTAGTCTCGAAATTTTTGAACGAACCATGTTATATCTAATTTCTCCGGCTGACAGTATATTGATTTCACCAACTTATCTGTTGCAGTACATATGGGACTGTCGAAACCATATACCCACATTGTGTCATGACTACAGTGATGCGTTTCAGGTTGGCTACCCCACTTCAAAGAAACCAACAGCTTTTTCAAAAGTTTTGGTCCATATTCTACTTAAACATGTGATAAATTACTAAGATTTGGCTCCATAGTCATTCGGCTCTCCATCCGACACATCAAACACAAAACTCACCAGAAGGCTCCCCATGTCCCAGTTCACTTTCGTAGATTGCGTATATCGAAGTTATTCGGGAAAAATAGGCTTCTAAACGTTTCTTCGGAATCCCTATGTGCAGACTAGCCATCAGATGTCGCCGAACATATTCCGAATTGCGGCTCTCCGGTTTCATCCACAAGATTGGCAACCTCGAAAGTTCAATGCTGACTCGACGATCTACAAACACAGGGGGTTGAGTACGTTGTTATGCCTGTGTTCACACATAAGGCAAGTGACCACTTCTGAAAAATGGTCCTCAAAAAGCATCTTAAATAAAAGGTTTTTTTATTCAAAGAAACTTAATTTCGTGCTTTATGAATTCGTTACTGGGGTTGCACTAAACGGCTAGCCGAACCATTTTGAACTATCAGTGGATTTCATATCTTGAACTTATCAAGGTTGAATATACATTAGATATAATGACATTCCCTAATGATACCAAGTGACCCAAAAACAGACTTGTGGACATAGCTCGCAGTTATTACATTCTGCCCACACAAAGCAATCATTCTTAGTGAAAGCTCTCAATTTCAGTCTCAGACGATTAAGAGATAACTGATGAGTAGTCGGGGATTTGGTTTATTTTCAAGTTGACCATCACTCACATTTGATCGCACGACCGGATTATCAAATCTTAACGCCCAACCACAGTCAACACGGTTGTCTCATGAAAAGCGTGGCCGAAGTTCAAATCCCGGCCGTAGCGAGGATATGCACTACTGACGAGCTCTAATGAGAGTGAAACTAGAGTCTAGTGCTTCTTTTCGATTAAGAGATAGTTCAGAAGTGACCGAATTGCAAAATTATATAAACTATTGGATTTGAATAAGCAATAGAAAAAAGAATACCCAAAGTCGACAGGTGTGCAGCCAGCCGGCTCCGAAATAACAGAGGAAGCCTAAAAATTTGACATATGTACTTAGCTACTCACTTGAACCCACTGTGTTAAGTGGAGCGCACTAAATGACTCAGAAGAGTGACTACCTAGACTACATTTCACAAATGAACTGAAGTACCAATTGAACACCGGAAATGGGAGTTACATGACATGGTAACAACGAAGCCTACATTCCGTCCCCAGTAAATTCCGTCGGGCACAACAGATATCTTTACTCTATTGTTTTGTCAGCTGGATTTGACAAAAAACACTTAACCCGATTGACACACATATAACATAAATGTATGAAATACGAAAATAGTGGAAACCAGAAATATCAGTACAAAGTGTGTGTGAATCATAGTTATGAGCCAATCAGAAAAGATTTTCTGAAGTGGCTTGTTGGATACGTTTGAAATAATCGCTAACACATTTTCCAGAAGTTGTTTGTAAGCAAATCTGGTCACTAAAAATTCATTTGTGTTTCACTATGTTACCTTTGAACATGATTATTGTACCTTCAGAACAACCACCACCAACGGATTTGGTAATGCATACAAGTTTTTTTTACGCACGCGAGGTCACGTTTTACTGCAAAGAAAAGACGTACAAATTAGATACACAATCACGGGTATCGTTCTTAGATAACCGAAGACAAGACTGTGTAGATATAGAATTGTTATTCTGCAGTTTCACGAACTCCACCGCCAAAATTACCGGTGACAAGGATACACTGCTTTCACTTCAATAGAATCTCTCTGTAACCTGGGAGTTATTTGTCTTGGCTATTTAAGTTGTTCACACGCCTAACAAATGGTTCTATTCAACCTTCTTTTAACCGGCTATTTACATGTCTGACCAGTGGTGGTAGGTGGAAAGCTTTACTCCTATACAATGCAAATGGTCCCTGGATCCCCTACTGCTCGGTCACGTTTTTGAGGTGAGGATCCCTAAGACAGCATAGACATATAACTAGTGCTCCAAATTAAAATATTCCCCTGTACACCTCATTCAGAAACTCGGGACATGTTCCACTGCCAAACCTCATCCAAAGTGTAATTTAGAGGAATGTTCAAAAGGCCGTTTATATGGAACTTCTCATGTGTTGCATCACAGTTTTCACTGAGGCAAACATAGCGGCTTAACTCTGCCTAATGCTGTTACCTCGGCTTTTGCAGATAGGTTCTGTAAAATTATGAATAGTTACTCAGTGTACTATCTTGTTGGCACGCACATTCACATGTAACCATGTAGACAATTCTGCTGAATATGCTGGGTGGTGTAGTGACAAATGAGCAAATCAACGGTGTAGCCACAATTATCACACAGATGTGCTCACGAGGATACGATTTTGAAGGTAGACGGGCACTAGCTGTTGGAATTTACACTGAGCCTGCAGTCTCGGTCAGTATTTTGCGCATGCTGTAAAAGAAGGTCGCTATAAGCATTCACAGACAAAATTATGAAAATATGAACTTCATACTATTGATATATGGGCCACAGTGCTTTGAATTTATTAATTAAGCAGTCGTTTTCATAAATTTCTACCAGTGTCAAACTAACTTGGACATGTATAATGCGAATCAGTAAATGTGGTAACATAATCACTGACTATGAGTTTTCCATTCCCACTTGATATCTGTTTAGATTAAAGCTTCCCCGGTGTTTTAACTGGCAGATCAAATACTGGAGCAACACATATTCTACATTTGTGGCCCCCACTTGAGTTTCTAATGGACAAAAAGTATCTTCTATAGGTGAGACAGTAGTAGATTTGATGTTGAGTAATTGACCTGGTTTTCAGTTTCCGTATTTTGTGAAAACTAACTCTAAGAATGCTATCAGTCTAGTGTTCCATGCTGTTCATAACCTGCTTGCTAGGGGAAGATGTCATGTTTTCTCCATTGATCTAACAAATATCGCATCATGAGTTTGGCAGTGATTTGAAGCATTTAGATGAGGTTAGCTAGGAAAGTTTTTTAATAGCTGAACAGCTTAATGATGTTAGCGAAAGAACAGAAACCCAGAATTCACACAATGACTACAGTGTCCCCTTTCTTAGATAACACGTCAAGGTCACCATGTACAGTTAGTGTTCGTAAAGTCATCTTAACACAGAACCAGCGTTAGAGAGACAGCAGATCATCAAAACACTTCAGGATAACCATAATGAATGACTTTGTGTTTTGGTAAATTGCAAGACAGTAGTTAATACACAAAATAAAAGCACACATGTGATACAATCAATAATTCCTATCTGCAAATCGTCCGCCACCTCTTTTGCAGTTTGCTGTCACCAAAATGTGGATGATGTAACGGTTCAATGGTTATAAGGCATTATTGAGCCCAGCAGAATGACTTTGGAAAACATGTCTAACGTATCATCATATCTTTACCGACTGTGCAACCAACGCTTACCTACATCAGCTTTTTATGGCTGCCGGTGAAACATTTTTGAATTAAACTGCTATCAGGGTCTGTGCTTTCTACAATCGTTACGTAATCACATTCATCTATGTGTTATGAATTCTGAACATCTAAAAACGGCTATTTCCTCGTTTGTCAACCTCCTATTTGTGTGAATCAGTTATGTTACCCTATCTTAAATAAAACCCTACCTCCTGACCACGAACGTGCTACTTGTACAACTAGGTAAGTTGTCGTCATTGTATGAAATTCACTGTTAATGCATACATATATTTCCTGGCCAGTGAAGCTGCTCGGATCCTGTTGGCTCAAGCACAAGACTAAAAACCGAACTGTAGTCTATACGGTTTCGAGTTCGACATGTGTCAGAGCTTGGCAATGGCGGGAAATTTGTACAAGCATCGGTCTCTGAATTCGTACATCTAGACAACATTTTCTGCGTTTGAATCCACTTGAATTTTCAAATTTTCCCTCATAACCGTTCTTGCAGTTCCTTCAAGTTTGAGTGTACTCCACTGTCACGCTCGGTTACAGCGTGTGTTCAAACGGCGGTGACGACGTATTCCCGAAATCGATCAAGGCCAAACAGAACCACAGACAAGCCTGGTGCCAATACGACATTCGCTCGATCCGCTGCGATTGCGACGTGAAATGCCATAATATCGTGGGTATGTGTGCATGAATCACACGGCTGATGGCGACAATTGTTACAAACACAAAGTTTGGTTTAGTTTCACTGCAGGATCATAACGAAGTACGGCCTCCCTCAGCTAAGTGAAGTAGGCGTGAGAGTGCAAATTTTCAGTCCTAGAGATAGTGGAGGAGTCGTTTGCGACTACGGAGGTGGAAGACTGGTCGAAACTGGACGGACAAGGTGACGTAATTTTGCCTAACTAACTAATACTCTACAGCCTATTTTCTGATCACTGTTAGGTAAAAAGGATGCACACCGATTATCCACCTTGCACGCTAAACGTAGCAACTGTAAACTATTTGGGCAATACCCAAACGTCATTCCGAATTTACTCGCCGATAAAAAGCGAAAAATCGCCTTTTATTGGTATGCAATACACAGGTGGGTTATAACGTATAAAACCGGTAGGTGTTATTTCTATGGAACACTGCATTTAGATCTCGATTACTTTGCCATGTAGATAGTCGCGATCAGTTCGAGCAAGTGAACTGGGCTGTGAGATTTGAAAATAAAAATCAGTAACACTGCCATGTGCGGATGATCACGCTCATTCAGTCACATCAGAGGTGTGTAACAGACCTTCAGTTAAACTGTCGTGAACTCTCAGAATGACTGTGTTTTGGAGTCACTTTTCTCTCACGACCCCAGTGAAGTGTGTTCAGTAACATAACTGTGTCATTTTTGTTTGGATATTCTACACTTTTTCGATCTGCGTTCGATCGGGAATTTTTTTTACACGGTCGTATTAAGCTGTTATGCTGACCGCCCTACCACTGCCATTTGGATAGCTTATCAGTCTCAAAGTGAAGTTTCGGAAGGATACGTTATCTGCGCGTTCTTACCAATCTTCCGGCGGCTGTTCAGACCAGGAGCTTCAATGTGTACTGATAAAAATCTGATGCCTCCCATAAACCTTTGCCCGACTGTGACGTGCAGAGCTGGACAAACTGTGGTGTTCAACATCAAAGTTTTGATCTATATTGTTAATGAAACAAGGTTTATCCACAATAGTTGACCGTTGTTTACTACTCCACAGGCAGACTTCGTAACAGGAAGTGTTTTGACCAGCCCACTTCGAAAGGAAGCATTAAACTCGAGTTTTGCTCTTATTATAGTTCATTAGTACTGCATATCCTTGTCCGAGAAGGGGTTTACGAATCCCAACGCCCAACCGCAGCCTTTTAATGAATAGTGTTCAGCTTGTACTATCATTTCGAAAGGAGTACGAACAGAATCGCTTTGTTCCAACCAATCGATAACCCTGTGATCAGGACTTCCCAGTTAAGCTGAATCTACTTTCTTCGTAGAACCAATTGAGCACGGTTTGAATCAGTAGTAAATTTTGAAGGTTTTTGGTAATTTCCAGTCAGTATTTTCTAGGCCCTGAAGTCCACATGTACGGTAGTCTCCAAAAAGCAAACCGTACATTGCGATCTCTTCTATTAAAAGCAAACCAGAGAATGACTTTGGTCAAATGAGATGTAGAAAGGAATCCATATAATCCTGGTTTGAACTCCTAACAACTTCATCGTTACTGTGGTCACGATGATCAACCCCAATAGTTGATATTTTCAGTTGCTATTCTGATGCTTGATTACCATTCACTAATATATAGTCTACCTTTAGAAGAACATTTGTGGTGACTTCGCAGTATGCTCGTCTTCGTATTAACACACCGGATGGGGGCATTTAACACACGCATGCACACATGCTCGGTCGACACAGGCGGCCTTGTAAATTAGAAGGCGTGCCTAACAGTGATCTCTCTTGTGAATAGGCGGTACAAGTGATAGACCAACAGAAATAACGCACCCGTTGTCATGTGTAGACTTGATTGGTTTGGTGTCACAGACCGAAACTTACCAAATGGAACACTGGAACCAATTAAAACAAACCACTCTAACGAGTACTACTAGCATAGTGAGTTACGACAGCTATGGAATATGATAGAATTATATCGGAACCAGCTGAAGCTACGTAAACAATTAGTATGATGTGATTGACCATTGAAGTACAATGAGATTGAGACAGAAAGGCTTGATGTAAAATACACCTCACTTCGTTCTGTTTTCTGAGGAATGTACATTGTCACAGCGTTAAATGCTTCAATGTTTTCAGTACTTCAGTATTTCAGTGAAAAACGAATGGAAGTGAACAGCGCAGAGAAACAGTGATGGTCGGAACGATGCTCACATCAGTGTGTACTGCTTCCAGATAGACATGGTTAGGCGTTCATCATTTGAGTGACTGACTAGTGTACGTGCATTGGCAGTGCTCGAACAAACTAGTGTAGCGCACACAATGAGAGTGGAAATGGGCGATCAAATGACTATAGTCCACAAACTGTTGAACAGATATTTATGAGTGTAAAGAATTCCAATCCAGTGAGCTCCAACAGGAAACGTTATAGCATGTGTTGATTGACTGCAAAATATGTGAAGTAAAAATTGAAATGTCGTTGGATCAAAAGATCAGCTGTGGTGGTTAGAAGTTCACTTTTTGAGGAGATTTTGCCCAGTCATTCGTTAATACTAGCAATGGGTTGTGCAATAACTGACAAAGCTTTCTTGAAGAGTAACAGTGATGACTTGTGAATGACATTTGGAATAGTGTGAGGCAACTGCACTGGCGGCATGGTGGATAGTTTAAACCGGATTTCTGTTTTGCTGTCCAACTCCTCACTAGTAATGTACCCGACTATCCGCCACACCTTTGTGGTTCACCAGAACTTTAACCAACCAACGACTGTGTAACTCAGTTGGTTCAGTCGAGTGATGTGATAGTTTTTGCCACACTGTATTGCCATTGCACAGTAAGTGCGCCGGTGACCAACCAACCGAAAAGAAACACCCGACGCGGTGAGTAGACAACCTTTTGCCTGCCGACGTTCGTAGTAAGTGGATTGGACCGAAGTGAGTGAGTCTGCCATTACTAACATTTTAATCGAGTCGAATTAGCGAGCGGTATTAATGCCATTAGATACTTAAGTCCAGATACAGGTTGATCTCATTGACGTGTATACCTAATCCTTCCACACCAGTGCGCACCATTTTTTTGACCAGCAAACTAAATTTCTAGACAGTTCAATTGAACATCTGAAAGTGTCCTCACGATGTTACCTTAAGCTGTCGATCAGTTGATGGTCGCCTGCTAAGTGACAAACATCATGAAGTCTAACTGGTTTTGCATGTGCAAAGCTCCAAACCACACCAAATCCACTCTTTACAGCTTACTGTCTCTGGCTACAGGTCTGCTACGCACGATAGTTCACGAATCAACAGTAATTGATTCGACTGTGTTTTGGACCGGATTTTCTTACATCCATTTTGAACAGAACAACTTATTGTGTGAATATGAGGTCGAAACTATTTTATGGTCTCTCGGGACCGTTAATGATGATGCTCAGCGCAGGACAGTATCACATACGATGCTAGAAGCGCAAACGATCAAATCATCTGCCTCTTTTATCTCAATTAACTTACATGTTTGATTAGGGACATTGCGCTGGTAACTCGAAGCTCCTTTGCAAATGTAATCTGCCTTTTTCTACTTGTCGCTAAGCTGGATAAATGAGGCACGATTTTTCAAACAGTTTGCGCTTCCCGGTGGTGACTTTCTGAATGGATTAAACATCAACACACGTAAAAGTGAAGTAGGCACGTTAAACTCAACTTTCTCGAAGAAAGTGCACACTTTCTATTATTGAAACAACCAAGTGGTATTTAGTATAACAGGACATAACGGTCACGCATGCCTTGCCATATACCCTGTGGTTCACATGCGTCGTTTGACTGATAGACTGTTAGGCTGAAATAAAATTCCATTAAGTATGTGTCTGCCGGCAAGTTTATTGATCGCTTTCGGGTGTTGCCTTGCCGATTCAAACGGGTAAAAATTTATCAGTTTATTTAATATGATCGATGCCCAGTGAAGGACACCAAATTGTTGTAAAAGTTGTTCAATTTGAGCTGCGTTTGGAGCGGCATTCTATGAAGTGCCTAAAATAAAGCGAGGTGTGAACCAGAAAAAAATACAGCGAGTGGGTTGTCTTTTTTTGAAATCGTATTGTTTAAATTAACATTTTTCAGTTGGAACCGGGAAATATCGTACATTTTAAGTAAGGCACAATGAAAGGCATGTATTCGAAAGTAATTCAAACTTTTACTGAAGTCGGTAGTTACATGCAAATCACGTGGGGGAAGCATGATTTTCGAAGGTCATTGGGAAAGAAAATTGTCCGAATTTTGCCTTTTTGCGTCATCTGGTAAGACTCGAATTTGGACACAATATTTTCATTTTCAAGCCAACCTCATCCACTTCTTCTGTCTCGAAAATTAATGAACTGAATATACAAGTTTTCACTATGGTGCCTAGATTAGTCGAATTAATCTCACTATAACTCAAGTATCCAAAAACGATTTTTCAGTTCTCTTTTTTATCGTAAACGGGTTTTTTGATAATGTTTTGGCCGGTAACCATCAATGTTTGTCCGTTTCTTGATTTGGATCTGGGAGAATTAGTTAGAACCCATCATACTCGAGCCTAATCACGTCCCAACACTTTGCCCAGTGGACATGTTGTAGACGGCAATCCTGCTAACGACTTTGGGCCTGGTCTCTGATTTCCCGATTGTAGTCCGCCCGATTGGGTCGATTTAATTTCCAGTCAAATGGTGTTATAACTGTAGTACGGAAGTACTAACGCATTATACTCGGTGGACGCATATCGACTTTCGTTCAATTTACCCTGTTAATTAGCTAGTATTGAGTGAACATGATAAAATTTGACTAAGCTCAGGTGGGCACATAATAATAGGTTAGTGCAAGGCCAGGGTAACAGGGCTAAGCCGGTAATTACTATCTGATTCCCCGCTGCATGGCCATCTAAGGTAAGTGTTCAACTACGTACCAAACTCAGGAGTAAATGTTTAGTTTATTGCGCTACACACATATGGACACACAATCATATGTGTGTAAAAGTAATCAATAAAGTATACTAGATAGATTACTGATGAGTAGTCGGGGATTTGGTTTATTTTCAATTTAGCGATCACTCACATTTGATCGCAGCCTCCGCATTCAGACAGACTTTCCAGCCAGCTCTCATTAGAGCTCGTCAGTAGTGCATATCCTTACCTCATGATTCGAATGGCCGGAGTTCAAATCCCGGCTGTGGCAAGGATATGCACTGCTGACGAGCGCTAATAAGAGCAAACCTCGAATCTAGTGCTTCTTTTCGAAAGAGGGTGGCTGGAAAGTCTGTCTGAATGCGGAGGCTGCGATCAAATGTGAGTGATGGTCAACTTGATACTAGATAGGTTTATCTTGACAGTCAACATTCTATCCGCCGCCCAGCTCATATCATTGTCATCGTCAAGCCTTGGCTATACTCTTGCGAATCATTATTTTGCTGCCATATTTTGTCTTTCACGTCTAAGGCTCAGCCACATGAGTGCGAAGTTCATTACCTCATGTTCCCTCTGTTGTAAAACAGGCAATTTCGTTGTGAGTAGTATACTACTCACAAGTAGTGTATTACCCACAGGGGACATTCAGGAACTAAAGGACAACCCCAAACATGACGGACAAGAAGAGACTATCGAAACAGTGTGTACATGATGTGTGAGAACTTTCACCAAGGCGAATGACCACGTACTGTTACCCAATGTATGTGAGTGCATGTCCGTCGTGCAAATGAGTGTACGCGTTTGTGGTTTCGTTTTTGACATGACCCATACGGAAGTTTGCGCAGTAAACCAACTTGTTGGCCAAGCATCTTTTGCTAACACAACACCCTAAAGCTCTTTCGACAACTCATCTTCTAGTGCTGTTGACTGAAAATTCGTCAACAATAACGACAGGATGGTTTATCCGAGCTCACGGAACACGAAAGGGTGCAGAATTGAGTAGGTAGTTGCAAAAATATACGAGTTAATGAAACGTTGATGTCCCCGATTACTATCAAAGACTGACTGATTGTTAACGATTCTGGAGATGGTCCTTTAAGACAGACGCTTGGCAAAGGTTACCGACCAAGCTGTTAACAAACACCTCACTGTTTGAAAGAAAATGTTGTATCGCATCAAGTGCAAATCGACAGAGAGAAACATGAAGCTTTCCTAACGGATTGTGCCATCCTGATAATTTTTGCACCAAACGGTGGATGATAATAAAAAGTTGCATTTATGTACGGAACAGACTTACAGTTTAGTAAAGGAATGATTGGAACGTAAAAATTTTCCAATACTACGATTTTAGGTTTATCACATCATTTGGACTGTCATAAGCTGTTATAAAGCTGCACTGCTAAAACGTCAACAGGCGAATGGTATTTCCCAGTTCCATGTTCTCGCTATTGCCTACATGTTGTGTCAGCCTGTTTCGTCCACTCTGTCAACCATAAATCTATGCCTTGGTTGAATTAGCTTGCTGTGTTATCGAAATCGACGTGAACATGTGTTTCGAAAATGTTCCCAAGATTGAGATGCTTTGTTCTCCACCTACCTGTTTTGTCCCGAACACTGTCATGCGTAGTTTGTACTAAACGAGCTATCAGCTCGAAACCAGAATACGCTTGCTGACCGCCACTGTGAAGACAGTGTGTTGTTTTAGTACAAACAGTTACCGATATTGACATGTTTTTGTACTCCGCATATGGGCTTGTTCACAGTGAATAAACTTAGAAATTCGGGAGTCTACTTCATAGCATTTCACTACATACAAAACAAAACTGTACCTTAGTGAAACAACAATCTGCAATACGGTCACTCAGATTCCTCAGTTCACTCATAGTGGACTGAATCTACTCATTATAAATGTCTGCCAGTGACAAGTTGTGATAATTTCTAACTGCAAATCACCAGCCTTTTTATGCGAGGACAAAAAGAGAGTGAAACATCAACATATAAATCATACATTCACAAGAAATGCTCACAATTTTGCTCCTCTGCCAATCCGACAGTCACCTATGAGCTGGAAATGAACGGATGGCTACCGTTTTCAGACGTCCTCATCGGTCGCAAAGAGGGTGGTTCAGTAAGAAGGTGTGTGTATCGAAAGCCCACCTGGACTTGTCCGTAAACCCACTTCACAAATTTTACACCAATGAAGAACAAGCGAGCATTGGTCAGAACATTGTTTATACGTGCTAGAAGTATTTGATCATCAGAATGTTTAGTTGATAAACTTCGACTACTTACAGTCACTTTGCAGAATAGTGTGTATTCACTAAGATTTATCAGTAGACACAGTCAACAACGTACAGCAGGAGATAAGGTTTCCACAGTTAGAAGAAGAAAGTCTACATTGAACTACCATTCAAGGGTGACACTCCCTTACTTCAAGCCAAAGAACGTCTGATCGCATACATTAAACGACCATACGATGCGGCAGAAGTCGTAGTCTTTGACCGAACTCGTAAGCTACCGTTACCTTCAATAAAAGGAGAGCAACCTGTTTGCGTCAATTCATACTGTATTTGTCAATTTGTGTGTAAGTGTGGCGAAATTTCCATCGGCAGAACCGATAGGCGCTTGAACTCTAGAATGAAGGAGCATCTGTCGAAATGGGTTCAGCATGTGCCTACGCAGTCTACTTCCTTCGTCTCGGAATCACGCAAACTTCCGGCCTCGTCTATAACCAGACACATGTTGGCCACTGGTCATCCGATTAATCCCGAATCAACATTCAGGGTTACAGTGCGCTACGCTAATCCGCGTTTCCTGCGTTTCACTGAGGCGATCGCGATTAGTCGTCTCCAGTCAGCATTGTGTGTACAAAAACAATTATATGTGAGCCTTAGACACTCATGAACCTAATAATTCTATTCTGTTTTTCTCTTCCCTATTTGCTATTTTAATCCTTCACCCCTCACCCTACAAGAGACAATACGAAATTCTAGCATCTATCAATGTCCGCCTTCTTAGTGCTATGTTCAAATTTATGAAGAGAACTGACTGTTTCATATTAGAATGTTACCACGAAATCTTCAGAGTGCTTGTTTCAAGCACAAAGTAAACAGGCTGGACTCTGATCTGTACAGTGGTTTAGTGGCTATTACATCACCGAAGAACCAAGACGAGTTGCAACTGAAAATGGGCTCTGTCCGTTACTATTCTCGTTAGATATCAAAGTATGAAACAAAGCTACCGTCATTTTTTCAGTCCACTCAGCGGGAATATGGGCTTGGACTCAAAATGACGGAGGTTTTTTGCATTAAGTAATAGAAGCTGTAATCAAAAGACCGATTTTAGTTCCATTTTCTTTGTCAAAAATTTTCGATGCTGAACAGAATGCATCCAATTTCCGGCACCAGTGCTGTCTTGGAGCAGAATGGATTTCCGACCAAATATCTATCGTGATTATTGAGTAAATCACATCAACAATATTCAGAACACGAAAGAAGACGTCAGCATTATTCTCGGCTGTAAAAAGATTACACAAATAACTCCTTCGCATTAGAATCAAAAGTGCTACAGATCACCAAGCTCTATAGCGTTTGATTGGTCAGCACAACATCAGTTTCCGAATCATCAGCGGCGATGATGCAACGATGGAGTCTAGTCTAGCCTTACCACCTCACGAATGTGAAGTAATTCATTGTCCTTGAAAAAGATTTTTCGAACAGATTCTGTCTCACGGTATTTCAGTTTTTTCATCTGTTGAGTTCTGTTCACTTGCCTTGCCAGCCCTTCCAGTGAGCCAAAAGGACTTAAACACGGTAACTAAAAACCAATATAATATCGCAATTTTCCCAGTGAACATCAGTTATTTGGAAGCACCCAATACTATTCCAGAGAGGAGTTGTGAATAAAACCTGATGAGGTGCTGTGTCACAGAGATATGTTAGTCATTCTGTGGTGGATTATCCAACCGAAGATGTGGGTATTTCATCTCTCGGCGGAATACCATAACGCGACGGGGAGTTATGTTCAAAAGCTCACAGCGAGTGGTTCGGGGACAGCATGGGCGACCGAATGAGCGATCGTTCAAATGGATCAGACCAACGGACGACACATGGCAGGCAAAATAGGATGGATAACCAGATTGGGGGCGCGATTATTCCAACCCTTGGAGGAATGTCTCGACATGGTCGTAGTATATGGTCAGAGGTAAAAATGAATAGACTGCAGATAGAGTGAGCGACGGGATGGACCACTGCCCGACGTGATCGGCCCAAAGGACGAATAGTGGCAGCTGAAAAACCTCTGGCGGAGGTCGTCGGACACAAACCGGGCCGAAGTGCACACGACGTGTGGGCGAAAACCGGGAATGTTGTGAACCGAAATTCTGACTCGTGAACGCGAGCGCGCGCGTAGCATGGGAGGTAGCGAGTTGAACACTAAGGATTGGGTCTTACTGAACATCTTTTCCGCTAGAGTTCCCCTACCGCTACGAAAATCGGTATTAGGCGACTTGCAAGAAGGTCACTCGGGCGTGGAGAAAATGAAATCATTCGCTTGACTGATGTGGTAGTGACCGGGGATAAACTCGCACACCAACCGCATTGTAATGAACTGCGATTCTTACCTCTAAAAAAATAAAGATGAGGCCGAAGAAATGTACAACCTGGCCGGATAGTTACCTACGGTGACGAGGTGTGCATGCAAACGACCACGGACAACTTCTAGGTGAATATTACGTTCTGGTTTTGATCGATTCGTAATCATAGTAACCAGGAGTGTTTATTACGATTTCACGATCTACGTCATATACCGTTTAAGTATTTCGTGAATGTTTACGTTAATTAATTCCGTAAGATTTGGTGACAGACATCGAATCACAGTTCTCTTCCACTGAGAGGAAACAGTGGCTTGAGGGTCGTCGTGTGTAGTCAATTGCGAATGGCGTCTACATATCCGTTTCCCAACAGTGTCGCAGGAAATTTGGTGAAACCTTTCAGAGATACTGTCCTTCGCACTAACCTCGAAACATTACCAAACTGGATGTCTTTCTGAGAATTTTCTGCTTCAGTACAGAAACGCCGCCCATCGCAAAACGAAGGACAGCCCGAGGATTACATCTAAATCCAGGCGTCCGAGTGCATTATCTCGCTGTGTGGTTTCAACGGACTTTATGTGTTATCGTGAAAACAATCTGTGATCTGCTAAAAGAATGATCACTCGTAATCCAAACAATAAAATGATGGAAGTAACCAACATGCATGACACCTTTGTTCACCAGCAACACACTCGTCAACTTCACTTCTAAAGCACAGAGAACAAGGCAGTGCTTCCACAGCAGAATGTCCTCTACCCAAAAAGTCTGATGGGCCAAGGAGGTCAACACGAGTAGCAATTACGAACGCAAGGACTTCTCGAGGAGAGAAAGTTGTGGTGAAAACCTATCTGATTCCTCATCTGTCCAAAGCCTGACAAAATAGACCTAGCAGCGAACTAATCAAACGTCGCCTCAGGATACAACATCCGAATCAGACAAACGGTTTCATTATTAAATCTTTCGTTATTTCTCAAGCTCTTGGCTCTATATTGGCCTAATCAAGTTAGAGCTTACGACTTTGTGTGTATCACAGAGATTAACCGTTGATGGACTCTGATTTCTTTAACACTGATTTACATCTACCAGTCCACGTTTCTGTCTCAAATAAAAATCGGCTACTGCAACCAGTTAGAGGTTTTCTCAGTAGCGCTTACGCGTGGAGGTTGAGCCCAAGTAAGATTCTGTGAAGTAGTGGAGGTGCAAGCTTCTGAGTGTTACACTGTCTGAGGTCGTAATCATCTAACTGAAACCAGTACGGTGCAAATATTTTTTGTTGAGAAAATTAACTGATCTTTGCATGCTGGATACATCCTCCTCATAATTACGCAGGCTGACAGAAAACAAACAAACTAATTTAGCAATCATTTGTGAGCTGACTGTTCATGCCGATCCCGTTACCGTAGCAAGTCGGCTTCATCACAGCGCTCGTATATGGATGACACGGTCATAAGACATGTTAGCAGAGTGTGAGACAAAACTGAGGCATGCTCAGCAACATTTATGGTTTTGCTAATATGGCAAAAAGAATTCATGTCAAAGTCCACAAATAGCGTGGCAAGTGCAAAAACAGCATGATGTGTTTCTGATTACATAGGAAAACTGCCAAACTTCATTCTTTTAGTAATTTAGATATCTGTTTCGTTCATAAGTACAGCATTTTATTATCCACCGTCTGGTGAAATCATGATTGTGATAGAGCAGTCCGTCAAGAAGACATTTGCATTCATTGACAAACGCTGGTCCCCAATCCAGCACTGTCCTTCAAACGGTAAGACGTCTGTCAAAAGGCCGGTGTTATTGATCGTGTGCCGTGGTGACGAAAGCATGGGGGCGATGGGTTTCAGCAATGTGCCCCAGAATCCGAGTTTTCAACGTGCCAATTAGTCCGGATTTGGTTACAGCGGTGTGTTGTGCCTATTCGCTTACCCTACCCGATTCATTTGGGCAAACCTTTTCAATGAAGTTTTTTTAAATGCTTGTGAAGTGGTTTGGACGCCGGGTTTGGTCTCCGAATCCACAACTATCTAATCGGTATAACGATCTGTGATGCGAATGTCCTAGGTTTATAAATTCGTTAAGTGTTGGCAACGGAAAAACGGGACTTGAATGAGTAATGTGGCGTTGTCTATGTTACTGACAGCTTCAAGTATGGTGACGAACCAGGCAGAAATTTGCAAAGTACCTCACCCTCCTCGTTGTCCAAAGTTATTGGAGAAAGACTAGAGTTCTTCCTTCAAATGGTTGTCGCTGCAAAATGTTGCCTGTTAAGCATGGTTGAATAGGACAGTCCATCTCACGAAATTACAGTGCGCTTCTCCATGGACCGAAATGGTTAATATCTTTGAAAACAACGTTGAAACTCAAATCCTACCCTAAATGGTTCAACAGAGGAATATGTCGAAGGATACATATGAGACGCACAACCAATGAGACTGAGTTGAAGGAGGGTGTTGTGTGGGCCTGTGTGCACTTTCCGAAACAAAAAGGCATCGCCGTCGGTGTTGCTATCAAGTTATCACACTGTAACTGTTGAAGCAATCGAAATTACCGCACTATAAAATGTAATGCCAAGCCTTTTCACAATTGTAAATTCGCAATGTACCTTAATAACATGTCCTTACCTTATGAGTTTACTGGCTGCCATACTGAAAGTTTCTTTAGGAATTATGAAACCGTATCGCCATTTTCTTGACGTTTTGTCCCAGTCTTTTTAGTTCGTCTTTCTGCGACGTACACTTGACACGCTTGACACACTCGTCTCTCACTCTAATGACTGCCTTCTTTTTAGTTTTAAGTCTCTACGAAGTTAGAAAACGGCTTTTTTTACACGATCTAGACCTGTAGATTCATTCCACTATTTAATGAACCACATCCGACTGTTCAGAACTGCGTTACAATGCACTGGATATAAAATGCTACTCACTGATACACTCGTTTAGATACAAACCTCGATAGACAAATTCATCACTATGGGAAAAATGAAACAGAATGCTGAGCAAATATTCAAGGTGACAGATTTGCTTCAGTTCAAAGAATTTTCAGTTGTATGGATTAGACGAATTCATAACACAGCTGAAGTTGTGTTCGCTGAATTACCACTACATTTTACTTCTACGCAAGGCATACTACCGTATGTTTATATTGCACTTCTCAATCCGTGTGTTTCTATGAGAAAAATTGCATAGGTAGAATCGACAAATATTTCGATCCTACGATAAAGAGCCATCTACTGGAATGAGATGAAAATGTGGCTGCATAGCCTGACATGTTTGTCTCGAGCATACTTCCAGTTCGGACAACCCATTCACCAGACACCCATATAATCCACTGACCACCAGAGTAGTCTTTGTTGAACATTCAGAAGTGTAAGGTGTCAACCTAACCTAATTTTCCTGTCTATCACCAAGGTGACTATGACTGGAGGTCTCTCACTAACAATACATATACAAGAACAATCAGCCATGAGCCTTAGACTTCCATTGACTTAAAGCTTTACTATACGAGTCTTCCACATCGTCTGATTTGTTCATTTTTCCTCACTACCTTAACAGTCACGTAGTTAACTTTGGTTTTTGTTTATTTGTTTGCGTTGAGGAGTAAAGTTTTGAAAAGAATCACAAGTTAAAATAATCCAATTCTCCAACATGCATCTACGAAAAATTGTTTGAAATCTTCTTCCATCCTTCAACTCTATCTACATAGAAGGAAAACCAGGTCGTTAAAAATCGAACATCATCCACATCTGATAACAGCTTTCGCATTCCCATACGCGTTTGACTGTGATAACCCTCGAGTTTTAGGTGAAACAATGTTCCATGTGGCACACACCTGCTCCTAATTACACAAGACTGCAAAATATCTGATTATCCGAGACATCGGTAGAATAATGAACTTGTTGCTCCTGGGAACTTTTGCGGTTTTTGTTTGCGTAAAGGTCAGCATTCACTAAATTAATAGCTGCCAAATGCTTCATAAATCAGGCCTTTAATTAAACAGCGTGTGCCCAAATGTGGGTTTTTGCACTAAGCACATTTGGGTGGAATCTGTTCGATAAACTATAGGCAACAAGTTGCGGAACATTTATGACAATCTAACGCACAATAAAAACACAAGTGTACAATATTTGGAAACGTGCTTATCTAACTCACACAATATGCAGCTCGCAACATGCCTAGAAAACCGTTCAAAACTTTATAGATGTTTCTGTCATAATACGTTTCCATAGTCGTATATTTTCGTCGAACTATAACAGTGACATCACAAATGGCGAAAAGTTTCCAAATACCTGTCACTCCTTAATAAACTGGGAAGGAGAGTGGCGCAATCTCTCTGGCCCATGACCTACTCAGGAAAGCTAGAAAGACGCACTCGCCTTATCTCACTTCGGAATTTTAACGCATTCATCCAGCAGTCCCACTTAAACAATATATGATTGGTTGTATTCAACTTCATTCACTCTCAAAGCAACTGAGAGTGAGCCGCAAAACCGGGAGATACTGCTGATCTTGCACGTTTCAGGGGCTTTTGACTGAGTTTAGACCATAGCAGTGTACAAGTTTTTGTAAATTGTCTTGCCAAGTGATTCCTTTCCAAAATATATGTGACGCGAAAGTGGACGCAACAAATTTTACAACGTGCTGCCGAGCCCACTGGCATTTCACCTGTCATCTGAAATAGCTAATTCACTGGACCAACGTTCGTCAGTCATCCGAAACGGTTATTAGTAGTTTATCAGTGATCTTGTCGACAAAACACTTTTTTTTCAAGTTGACCATCACTCACATTTGATCGCAGCGTTCGCATTCAGATAGACTTTGCAGCCAGCCTCTTGATTGCCTCATGATTGGAATGTCCGGAGTTCAAATCCCGGCCGTGGCAAGGATATGCACTACTTAGTGCTTCTTTTCGAAAGAGGCTGGCTAGAAAGTCTATCTGAATGCGAACGTTGCGATCAAATGTGAGTGATGGTCAACTTGAAAATAAACCAAATCTCCGACTACTCATCAGTAAAACACTCTTTATCATCCACCAGTTTCAATTTCACCCAATCTAAATTTCTTCTATCTATTGAAGTTACTACATACCGCCTGGATGCCTCTAAGACGTGAATCGCTATTGACACTGAACATCTCTGGATGTGCCCATGATTAGTTAACATTACCAGTTTCGTCTGTCGAGAATTCATACACAACAATTCGCTTTTATGGTTCGTATAGAATCATTCTATCCAGACGTAGCGTTTAACCATGAATAAGCCGTAGGTGTACCGAACGCTAATCAAACGTTTCTCTGTTGGCCACATTTATTAAAATTCAAGGTCGTTGTTTATCATCTTCAGGTGTATATTTGCGGATGAACCTCTTGATACAGTGTTGTGTGATGAGCTATCAAAACTATGAGAATCAGAGCAGAAGTCTGCTCGGCATCAAGCAATCCCAATTTCTTGAAAAAAAACAACCTTTTACAGAGGAAAAACGGTATTTACGATTGTTATTAAAAGATAAACGTTCTCATGTTTTGATTGGCCAGTGTTGTTACATGATCTTGCATCTAGCAGCTTTGTTGTTTGAAACGGATGCAGCAGCAGCAGCAGCTGGTCACAGTCTATGATTGGTTGGCACCGATTTGCCCATAGTTCCGTCTGTAACAGCTTGTGCAAAAACACTGATTGGCTGAACTTTCTCCAGTCAATGAACCGCTCCAGTCCAATTACATCATATACAGGAATGCCAGTTTTCTTTGGGGTAGTTTAGCGATTTCCTATATGTTCAAAGTCGTTTACACACAAGCAAATATATTCCCACTTCAAGCATGTTATACCCTCCATTCTGCTACATGACGAAAACGGCGATAGCCCACTTTCATTGATTGTTCTCTGTGACACCAACTGTCTACTGATCCAGAGGGTGCGCAGATCCCTGCCTGAACTGAAACCTCGGTTGATATGCACTATTATTGCTCAGTGCCTTACAATGCGAAAGTGTCACATACCAACCATCTCAAAAGGGTGGACCGGGATACGAAGTTTTGCGTCCAAAAAGCAGACCAAACAACCGAATCGGGTTAGCCAACAGGCTTAACACGATGCCATAACTACAACCAGGTCGGTTAACACTACGATTTACGCGCATTTCAGATCAAGTCGTCCAATTCTATCGTCTCAGTGTATTGGCCACCGCTGTCCGAGATCTATAACACCCGGCTGTTGACAAACACCTCGCTAAATGTTTCAGCGCTTCAGAAGGAACACGTGGCTGAGAACTAGTATGCACCAATCGGCGCAGACCAACCAAAAGAAAATACGATATTCCCCCAAAGGTGCGTGCTAGCACAATAATTCTTCACCAAAAGGTAGTTAATATAATACTGTACTCATGGACGGAATAGACTTCCAACTTAGTAAAAAACTACAACCTAACGGTATCCTGTAGAATTAGAGACAGACCATATCGGGTTTTCACATTAACTGTGCAGTTTGTGGACTGACGGGACGTTTTATAACGGTGTTGCTTAAACGGTAACGGCCAGATGTTACTGATGATGGACCGCGGTGGTTAGTACATTAAGACCATAAAGATGAGCGTTTTGGTCTGCATTGTGCTTGTACCCCAGTTTCCCGTAGTCTAGCTGGGAATACGCCGTTCTGTTGAGGCCGTCTGTTAACCCGATTCGGTTAGGAAGCTTGTTTTTAAGTAAACCCTACGGGCAGGACTTTCAACCAAAATTTATGTGAAATCCTTCTGGTGTTAAATTTTGTATCCAAATTCTCGCCTGTGGAACGAACGGTATATGTCATAGCAGCTACAGATGAACAAATAGATGCAACTAGCAGTCGAAAAAACAGGATTGAATTTGATGATTGGCGGTAAAATAATGCTTTTGCTGTGGGGAATGGGACACAACTTGGCGTCGTTATAAACCCAGTGTCATCCCAATCTTGAACTTCGTTTCAACCTCCTTTTTGGGTTTTTTTCTTTGTGGGGTAACCCAGAAAACAACCCTCTTCTGTACTTCACAACTGGTTGTGATGCTCGAATAAAGTTTCGAACTTGTTAGTCCAAAGCCAACCATCTTTTAGCAATCGTAATTCTTCCTTCGCTGTTTCAGTTGTGCATATTTTCCTAGCTCTGTAGGACAATAATCGAACCACAAAAAGCCTACGTTGCATCGGTGAGAAAGTGAAAGAATTTAGTATACTGTCCAGTCCACGTGGGTTTCCCGTTTATTGCAAGCCCGTTCGTCCCATCGAATTTTCTGGTAATTAACACGTTGAGAAAGGCCATCGAACAGCTGTCCTCATATTTGCAGTTGAAATGAATGTTGGTATAGAGTGAGCCAAACTCCGTCACAAGTTTTTCAAGTTGTTTCTGGTTTCCGCGGTAATCAATATAATATCCAGGTGCCTCTTGTAAAGAACAACCTGCCTGGTTTTACCTGACACATCTTGTTCCACTTCCGTCCTGAAAATATCAGCAAGCAGTGGACCTAACGGGTTTCCCATTACTACTCCGTCGACTTATTCAAAGTTGTTTCTACTGGAATAAAGCCTGAAATTCCGTATACAGTCAAGTATGAGATATTCGAGAATCGGAGCCGGAATGAACATGGGTGCGCCAAAACACAGTCACATAAAAATCGCGTTTTTCTATGAAGGGTGCGTTAGTGAACAATGACTGAAAATTAAGTGAACCCATTTTTGCATGTGATATGTCGATCGCTTCAAGAGCTGACAGGAGTTCATAAGAGTCCTGGAGAGTATGCTTTGGCGGTTCACTTCTTATAGGCTTAAAATTATCCACCAACCGCCTAGCAAGCTGGTGATATGGAGGGTTATTTATAGCAAGAATGGGTCTACAAGGCACGCCAGGTTAATGGGTTTTCGGAAGACCATATAACTGTGGGGTCTTCGAGACATTTCGGTTAAATTTATGGTATTGTGCCATTGAAATATTATCCCGTAGCAATAATGTTTCCAACTTAGATGCTATCTACTTTTCAAGTAATAAGACATCAGTTTATTCGTCGGCTCCGAATTTCCTAGCGTCAGAGGGCACTGTTTATTTTCTCTGGGTAATCAAATCTACTAAGAACGACCGCACCAGATCTATTTCCACTTTCCACAATAACATTCATCTCATTGTTTTTAGGGCCTTGAGAGCATTTATATGCTGCCCGCGAAGAGCACAGCTTTACCGGACAGGCGAAACAAAATTCTTTACTCACTTCAGCTAGTCTGGCTTTTATCCAACTCATGTTTACATGGAGATGGGGTGATATGTACAACTTGGTCTACCAAGGTTACCAATGAGGCTTTGGTGTGTACTCTGTGCGAATTGCGGGGCTTCAGTTTAAAATTCAGCCGTGGTGAAATGGTTTCTATAGTTAAGCTCACTAAAGTTGTTGCCTGTGCAGTTCTGACGTGACCTGCTGTGAGGACAGACAGACGATTGGGGAGAGAGGCCAATGAACATCTACTAAAGTTGACCATCACTCACATTTGATCGCAGCATTCGCATTCAGATAGATTTTCCAGGCAGCCTCTTTCGAATAAAAGCACTAGAAACGAGTCTCGCTCTCATTAGAGCTCGTCAGTAGTGTATATTCTTGCCACGGCAACTGTGTTGACCCCTGCGCCATTGACCTCACATTAGGCACGACCGCTCAACCATTTTCACATGTGAGCACTGATCAGGTTGCCCGATGGTCTCGAGAAAATACACAGATCATTACTCACAAGCGAAAGTGGTTAAACGTTCATATTTGATAATTCGATCGTGCCTAATGTGAGTTCAATGGCGCAGTGGTCAACACGGTTGCCTCATGATTGGAATGGTCGAAGTTCAAATCCCAGCCGTGGCAAGGATATGCACTACTGAAGAGCGGGACTCGAGTCTAATGCTTCTTTTCGGAAGCAGTTATATTACGCTTGCATTGGTTTTCCTAAACAGGGTTAAGACGGCCTTAAGAAGTCATAAGTGATTATTCATTTGTTTTCAGTTAGCCGTTCGCTTAGGCATCTTCACGTGATACACGTCTGCGACTGAAAACAGTGTGCGAACTTCACCTTCTCTCTGTGCTATTCCATTTGATAGAGGAGACAAACTGCTCACAGAGACGTTTGTCAACAGCCGAGTGTTATCGACCACGGACAGAAGTAGCCAAATCACTGAGGAAATGGGGCCGAGTGAAGTTGTCTGAATTGCGTGTGCATCCTTGTGTCAGCTAGCCTGATTGCGGTTACGGCGCTGTGTTGAGGCTTCTGGCTAACCTGACTTGTCTCTTTAATCTGCTTTTTGATCAGTTCCTTTAGTTCGAGCTTCGAATTTTGTAACCTGGTCGATACTTCGAGAACGATCTGTAGATCGTGAAGTGGTTTTGTGGGTTGTGGTGATTGGCAACATGACTTTCTTTAATTAGAGTTGTAATTTCCTGATTTCGACTGACTGTCCCGCGGTAGTTAGGGACAAAAAAAGTGCGTGTGACTTAGTAGAATAGCCCTCAGAGACAAATCTAACAGTGTATTGATGGGAAAAGTTGTTTATGTCTGCTCTAGTGTCGAGGGTGCAGTGGTCAACACTCCTGCATTTTGGTAACTTTGGCCGCGGGCCAAGTCCATGTAGGGGAGCTGGTTATCAGTTCTAACAGGAGAAAAACTCGAGTGCACATCTTTTGCGGAGTAAGTTTTTCGTGGTCCTGTTTAAGTTTCCATCCTAGCTGTGACTGTTGTTCAACCGCAATTTCTTCTTCGGATACTAGGAAGTAAGTGGGAGGGTTTCACCGTCCTAATCTGAAGTGGGGTAGACTAAAGCATATGGATGTCCAGATGAACAGAAACTGAGCGGAACTGGCAGCAGATGAATCCTAGCAACAAGATGTCACAAAATACTGATGACTTGGAGCAAATTAATTCCGTCTCGATGTCACTGAGGCATCTTGTACTCAACAGTTGTCAGTGTCTAGGTCGAATGGTTGTTTGTGAACAGTATAAGGAAGGCACCAGTTATGAGTCAGCCTGCACAAGCTAAACTCCATCGCGGAATGATGTGTGGATCGATTGGTTTTCACGCGTGTCCTGAATATGTAGCTTACCAAATTTCGACACGTGCTCTGCATGCAGATTTTCATTTCCAAATGTTTCAATGCAGAAGTCAGAAATCAACAGTTCATCATCGGTAGTTAAGCCAAATAAACAGGGTAGAAGAAAACATGTACAAAAGTGTCTGGTTTGATTATTTATCTGCAGTTCACGATAATTACAAAGAGATCCCACTTGAGTCGCAACCTCCTAGTATCGCAGTTTTTGAAATATACCTAAAGTTGTAGTATTCCAAACGCACCTTTCTGGTATCAATGCACTGGGAACCGTGAGCTGTAGTGGATCTCCAAATGCTTCCACCATGTGAGATTACATGAGAGAGGTTAAATATCTCACCTTGGTTCGATGTGTGATCGTGGATGTGATCGTACTTCACGGGCTCAACACTAACCGGCGCTCCCAAGTTGATAATCACAAGCTTTGGGGTGGGTGTCCATGTATCCTCTGGAGATGACATTGAGTTCGCAACGGAAGCAAATAGGTCTACCGGACGGTATTTAAATGCAATGTCAAGATTAATCATTCCGCACCGAAAGCACAGCCCTGACATGATGGCATCATAATTGCCTGGAGAACAGGATGAATATCGTATGTTTAATGAAGGCCAAAACCGGCGGGCCGTTTTAGGTAGTCAGTTAGATGTGTGGTTGTGACATGAGTGCGTGAAGCCAGCAACTATTGCAAACCAGTATCAAATCGAGTGGACTGATCACATCGGATTAGGATGGCTTACTTCTATCTACGGGTGTAGTTAAACGAAAATCGTCGTGATCAAACTTTTCGTCAAGCACCAAGTTGCTTAACCGTATCCTTTCAACATTTAAGCCGAATAGTTTAACTGTGATGGTCAGTGACGCACTGAAGTCACTGCATTTGTGTTTTAAGACTGATATGGAACGTTTTCCCCCAAGTGGGAAATAAGAATTTGACAACAGAAAAGAATCTTTGGTTGGTGTATGTTCAGAGACAACTACTAGGTGTTTTGGTCAAAAATATAAAAATTAAAGACCAATAATTCCATTGAATGCAAAACACTCCTTTGATCTACAAAGAAGACAGCTTAATTTAGTTCATACTTGCTACTTTCGTGATCACGATGTGGATGTGGTGCTTACTGACAGTAGTTTCCTGAGCAGGTAGTGGTTCTGTGTTGTTCGGTGCTCAATAATTTCGGGAGAACTTAGAACACTGAAAAATATGACAAACAGCAGCACACGAGAGTAGTCTATCAGAGGATACTGTGCCTAAACATTCCAATAACATGCATAAAGGAAGTGGTGAATGTACTTCCTCGAAACTGTTGCTCAAGTTGCTCAAGTTGACAGAGTGTGGCAGAAAAATGATAAGTGGTATTACGGAAATATACTGTGAAATGCTTTTACGTCTCGTTAACTCCCTTTGCTTCCGGGCTTGTCCACCCAACTCGCACGAGCCATCCAACCACCCTACAGATACGCTGTACAATTTCATAATTCATTCAGTTGTATGGAAAGACTCCAAGAGTTCATTTGGACTGTTTCAAACTGACACTGAGTTAGGCTAAACTGATATCGTGGCAGGCAAAATCGACATCGGCACATCTTAAATTGCAAATGGAATAGCTCGAATCTCATCTGAGCAAATCAGTGTGGTTTGTATTGCGTCAACATTAAATGTAACTAAACTAACAAGTGTTGGAGAGTAATTTTGTTCTGAAGTAGCTGGTAGTCGGAAGCGCGTGAATATGACCGCTGACTAGAAATTAGTCCCGTCGCTACGCTCTTAAAATCCGGTCTCATGTGTCTGGGAGGGTCAGTAAAATGCCACCGGACGCATCCCCACTAGGCAGACAGGCGAATGATCCTGTGGTGATTAACGACGAAATAACCCCGGATATTCATGGACTAACCAGTTTCAGATGCCTTTATCTGGTCCTCCCTAGATGCGTCCTATGGATTCGTGACGATACTACGGCATAGCGGATGTCGCCTGCTCATAACAAGGTTTCATACGAGTAGCATTCCTTCTCACCACACATGGTGTCTTAGACTTCTTCAAAATAAGAACTGACTAAGCAGTAAACCAGAAAATTCTAAGGCAGCGCCTAAAATTGGTTCTTTACGCAAACCAACGTCATTATGACATCTTTTGTAAACAACAATATACTAACTACTGTCTTCTGACGAACACTGGAGAGTGGATAATCCGGAATGCAAATACTCCACGTGGACCGGTGACCTACAGTTGCCATCCTAGTGTCGATGCTTACAGGAACAGGAGAAGTACACGAAATAGCCTTCAAAATTGATACGTACATACATTGGGAATAATAAAGAACACAATCAGATGTCTGTGGCGTCAGTAGCTGCCTATTTCCCTTTTTAGACTGAGTAGCTTTCAACGAATTCGATGCTGATCAACCGCAGTCTGACTACGTAATTATGTGTATGAAACTGCAGGAACTGGGTAGACACCATACTCAAACCCAGTAAACGTATAAACTTTCCGTTTGCCAAGCTGATTTAGCTGGATCAGATGACTCGACATCTTTGGCAAATCTGCTGAAGTTTTCTACCCCGAAAAGTCTGGTACAATTGGCTGAGAGATCACAATACCGTCTCAGTTTCAAAGAAGAGAAATTTGAGCTTAATGTGGATTTATGTAAGTTCAAAGAGAATAGTTGTATCTATGAGAAGAAACCATCACTCAGCATGCTGCCATGGCTGTCAACAGCACTAGTTAACCCAACACGTAAACCGGTGGCACACAATGTCAGGACTTTTTCTCACTCCCACAAACGAGTTGGCTGTTGGTTAAAACCGGTCTGGTTGTCCAGTCAATAAGTTTTGAACCCGAAGGGTTTTAAAGTCTAAATTCCAAAGCTAAAAGTGAGTCCCATCGTATTGTGACGCTTGGCTATCTGCGTGTGTGTGACGAAGCACGTCAGAGACTATTAGAACGCTTCTGAAACTATCGCAGTGATAGTGTTTTTGATGGGTAGACTGCCAAAAAGTATACATAAATGTGGCAATTTCATATTTGTGTCAAAGAGTCATGTCTGAGACAGTGAACTGTTTAAAAGAGAGAAGATACCGTATATTTACTTTAACTTGAATTTACGATGATAAATGCATCTTTACATGGTATCGCAAGAATCCCACATGTTTCTGCATGGACACCGTTTGGGGTGGGTTGTCACTAGGACGCCAAGTGTGGACCAAATCGGCATCGCACGTACTTATCATACTGCTAACCGTGAGAGTTTCTGTTATTTAGCTGGGTTCAGGACTAAAACACAACCCAAATACATATATCAGTCAAAGAAACCAAGGTCTGTGAAGTTCGATATTACCAAAAACGTTTTCGATTCACAGAATCTACCCACCGTACATCAAGAAATCACCAACAGACCGGCGTCCAGCAAAAGACGTAATTACACTGGCTGCCGTGGATGACTTGGCAAGATGAATCTGGAAACGTGATAAGTTTGAAGCCACATATTTAGCGTAGAAAATTGCCTTTCCAATGATACAGCTTATGATAATCACAGGTTTTGAGATAACAGTTTGTGAACAACAGCACGTCATGCCCATGTGTTCATCCGCCACAACGACATGACTACGGACAATGAGGAGTGTGCTATTTACATCAATGCCATTAATCCAATAACTGTCAAACGGATAAACTCCCATTACTCAGGTACCAGGAGAAAGGTGGGTGATTGGTACCTGCCTACTTCATATTCCCTAACAAATTCCTTCAAGTACTGTCACCTACAAAATTGTTTGTGTTAAAAAATACACGTAAATTGAAACTATGCTCACAGCTTCTGCTATCCCGTTTCTAGCTCAACCAACTAGCACTAGATTTGGGCCAGTTTGTTATTTACTTTGTGTCGAACAAATAGTCTGATTACATAACACGTACTGCACTGAGAGTAAGGCTGAATGATCAACACATGGCAAAACGGTGCTCTAATTACCGTTGACTAAGAGTTTAACAGAGACTCTGGCATACCACTGACTGTAATTAGGCCCGTGGCGCATGGGTTGACATCAAAAAGGCTATTGGACTCACATTCATCAAGCAAAGACCACTCAAGTGGAGCGCTGACACAGCCACCACTAATGAAATTAAACCTGGAAAGATGAGTCGAACACTTCCAATAATTACGCTCGGGGGGTAGGATGCATCCTTCCGAACAAACTCTCCGCAGATCAAGCTGACATCTGTAAGTAGAAGGCATCTCAAAACTTTACGCTTTAGCTAATTACCGACCTCCACCACGTCCAATCAATCATTCCAGTCGTATCAAAATGAACACCCACACAGAGTTGTTATGACTAGAGTTTGGACAGTCAGTTGACATACCGTGGAAGCTGTTAATTAAATCATAATCAGACTGCATAACCACAGTTCCTTCCCTTACAAAACTGTTCAGCCCTTGCAGCTTCCACAGCCGCGGATCAACCATAACCACTCTAACCTCACATGAACATTTGATCCTGACAGACTGAGCTAGCATTCAGTATGATCGTGGTCTGTTCACTTATGTGTCGTGTGGTGTTCATACGTGATTCTACCCATGAATGAACATTTCACAGATGCTCCGGTTTGCCTCATAACATGTTTTTCTGTAACACTTGTAATGAGTCGCCGATCTGTGAAATACTATTGAAAACCGTGAGATGTTATAAAATATTATTCGTGTGAGAATCGAAGATTGCACGGATGGCTGATATTTACCAAACATAAGGAAAAAAGGGGACCTAATAGTTAATAACGATAATAGATTTGTTCATTCAGTCTGAACAGCTGGGCAACAATGCAGCAAGTCTGAAGGAGGGAATGAACTTCATTGGTAACATACATGCAACGAGCATGCACCGTTCACGTGAGTGAGAAGAGCGGAAGCGAACTTCTTGTCTTTAGGCGGTTATGTAATCGGGTATTTCATCTCTGCCATGTACGGTCTCGATGAGTTCGGTTATGCTTGCGAGGAAACAGTGTATGTGAAACTGCACTGTGAGAATATGAACAGCTAATTCATCTTAAAAGAAATGAACACTATTCAGCCACAGAAGAACAGTTCAACGTAACACGTGCATGACAGCTTTACCACGGTCTTCATAGTTGTGATTCACCAGTTGCGCCCACTTTTTACATAATCCAAACGAGTGACGGGGACATTGGCAACACCGAATCTCATTAACTACCATTTCTTCTGACATCTGCACTCACCAACCCCATGGACAACGTTCATCTCAACTCGAGAGACGAACCTGACTTGCTGTGTCCAATAAAATATCTTCATTTGTTATGTCGAACCGTTGCTTGCTCATCTCAAAGTTTGCTTCAATAGACTGAGAAATAAACAACCAGTGGTAAGAGCTAGAGTCGGCTGGCTGGCTCCATTACGGCATAGCCTAACAACGTTGGAGTCGTTAATATACTGATTTCATACAGTGCTCGAGAGTGGATGCAGAAATAGGGGGCTTGTTATTTAAGAATGGTTGGTGTTCTTTACTCCGATCAGTCACTTCCCAATCACAGGACAATAACACTCAGTTACATATGAGTTCTTCTATTTTTAGTGCTTTGTGTTCTGTGATAAATGATAGTAGCTAACTTGTCTCCTGTAAAGGAAAAAGGTGAGAAATGTCTCTCTTTCACAGGTACACCAAGTTCCTAAAGTCTCAGCTTACGATATCTCTGAGTAAACTCTTGTGAATAACTGTTCCTGGCTACATTCTTCACCCAATATTAATTCGTTACGTTCTTGTCAAAATTGACAAGACCGCATATCAGCTTCAAGTTAAATTGTCTGTTTCTTCCGTCCTGCTATGCACATTTCTAGCTCCCGACTTTGATATTCTCACATTAGAAATCAGAGGCATAATTTGTCCGCAGGTGTGGAAACACAATATCCAGATTCTCCAATATCCAGGCCGAATATTATATTAATTAAAGGGAGTGACCAACTTATCAGCGCATCTCTCGTAATAAGAAGGTGTTGACTACTACACGATTTGTGTAATATTAGGCGTGATGAGATTATAACAAGTGAACAATCAAACACATCTGCGTGGTAAGTGCTGTTCAAGTTACTCGGCTGTCTTGATTTGAGGTGTAGCACCCGCAATTTTAGTTACAGGAGACAACATCTCCACAGTGATTTCTCGATCTCGCCGAAATCTAGTGAAATAAAGATGACTCATTCCTATTTGCCAAGGAAAATGAAGAACAGGTTGAACAAGGAAAACATGTCTGCTCAATAACTGGAGGAAGTGTTCAAAATGCTGCCCCGGATTCTGCTCACATTGGACACTAGAACGGCTGTCGTTGGTTTTACTCACACGAAGG
The DNA here is from genome assembly GCA_008508345.1 of Paragonimus westermani. Lineage (NCBI taxonomy): Eukaryota > Metazoa > Platyhelminthes > Trematoda > Plagiorchiida > Troglotrematidae > Paragonimus > Paragonimus westermani. The sequence continues at coordinate 8,556 of QNGE01005152.1, read as the reverse complement.
AGGTCACCTCCGCGTCTGTCGTCTTCATATATTATTGACTGTGACAGATTGTCACTTGTACTCTCTCTGTTATGAACTTTCAAATCTGCTTAAAAGTTTGTTTGAACGAGTAACGATACGGACAGGTTACCCGGGCAATCGAACGTACGAATCACGCTGAGCTCTCGCCTACCGCTTCGTTGTTCTATCGCTTTGTCTTACTGTCCGCTGACTCGTATGTCTATTTTGTGTATCAACGACGCACGACTTATTTATTCATTGCGCTATTCTCGACCGGTGATCTCGGTTCGCTTGATCCTATACCGTGTGCAGGATGACGTTGTATATTGAAAAGTGAACGTAGAAGTTGCACCGTATTTCAAAATTATGACCTTTCCGGGCTCCTCTGGAGTTTCTGAATTTCCACTGTATAATCTGTATTTAACGGTAGCCTCAGTAAAAAAGCTTCCAAAAGGACAATTTCCGGTTATCTTGAAAGTCATTGCACTGGTTCACCGCGATCAATCCACCGCTGCTTGAACGTTTCATCGAGATATTCTTATATTTATAGTACACATCATAGTGCCACCTCAAATGCAATGTCTACGAAAAACACCGTGTCGGCCAAACTGGGTGAAGGTTATCTAAACGAATACATGAAGACGAATGTTTCGTCAGAAAAACCGGTCAGCTCTCGTTAGTCTCTGCTCACGAAGACCAAGCTAAACAAATATTTAATCTGGGTACCGCGGAAATCCCTATTCAGGTCAACATTTAAAGCTTAATATTCTGTAGCTGGTTCAATAAACAAACACATTGGGGTCAATATAAGCCAGACTTGGAAGGGTACAAACGTGGTCATGCCCAACTAACAACATAACTGAATAACCAAGCTTGAACGGATCATTTCTATGGTCAAATATGGACGGCTGGAAGTTCAAGAATGAAGGACCCGAACAAAAGAAAAGATTAACTAATCAGATTTCAACTCAGTTTTCAACAACTGCAGAAAATGACCAAACAGATTGAAAGTGGAAATTTCAGAACTGTATAAAATGACTGCTCAGGTTTCAGGCCGAAGTTCAACGACTAATCAGAATTTCGGTGAAAAGGTCAAAGACGACCGGAAGTAACTAGTGAGAATGAAACTTAAAAGGTCGAGTAAATTCCGTGTGCAACAGCAACTATTCATTAAACTTCACCAGTATCCACGTTAACCTCTGTGAGCTCAAAAAAACACACACTGATGTTTCCATCTCGTTTGAGAATGAAACGATTGCAAGCCAAATGCCATGCTTGACAAATAAACAAATATCTATACAGTCGGAGCTCCTGTACGTTGGTCTCTAGATGTTGTTGACTGTTGTACACATTATGTGTCCTGAATAAGGTGGATTTCGATGAGTTGCGCTTTTGGGCTGACATACGCTTTTTGAGGCTATTTCTACACTTCACAAAATTACTGGTGTAACCGTCGTGTGTTGATGTGCGTATTCGACGTCTTTTGCAGTGTACCGTCCGAAAGAAGTGTGACCAACCCAATCTGAAATAACCACAGTCAGACACAAAAGCTCAAAACAAATCGGTCGGCCGAGAGTCCACAGGTATGACCTGCCCTCGAAGGCAAGACGGCAGCGGTTTAGACCACCATCAGAAACATTCGAACTTACGGTCTGTACACACCCGGCGAGATCAACTGGTGGGTCGATACGATCCTTGCAGAAATCGAGCTACACCCTCAACTCACCTTGTTTCGATTAGTATACACATATTTCAACATTTCATCTTTAATCATGCTTGTTAAATTGAAACCCTTTCGCACTGTATGAGACACGCTGAAATACCCACCCATACTGATCTGATTTACACAACCTGAATGTACCAGTTCTCAAGATAAAGCAAGTTACAAGAGAACGAAACAGCTCACACAAAACAGTACTTTCGAACGATCAGCCCACGTCGATCTTGACTGTGCAATAATTTACAGCTAAAAATTACAGAAAAAAGCACATGCTGGCTGTATCGTGCGGTTGAAGGACCTTTTGGGAAATTCTTCCCAGACTTTTCTGATGCCTAAATTTTCCATCGTGCGCCTATGTATGTGACTCCGTCTCAATTTCGCAACTTAACCGTACATCCTCACCCGTACATATTACTTTACCCGTTTGAAGGCCAATGTGTAACCTGTTTGCTTTTATTGGGCGTGCTTCACCGGAGACGAATCTTTGTTGCTCTGTTTGCATTATTGAAGGGACTAGTGAGATAACCTTTATACTCATTTTGTAATGTTTATTCAACTCTAAGCAATCGATTTATGGTTTACGGCACATTTTTACGGCTGATACTGACCGTCACACTTGAGGTGTGCAGCTGAGTGTTTTACGCATCTTATTGCTTACAGAATGGTACCGTAGAACCTTCAATCGAAATTTTGTTCGCCACGTCTCATTCTACAAATTATGCGTTAAAACTAGGTAGGCATTATGTTGTGTCCCTGTAACCAGGGCAAAAGTGTTAGTTTCCGGTTAATCTATTAATATTTAAATCAGTTTTGTTCACGAATGTGAACCTTTATCGTCCATCGTTTGGTGGAAAGAAATATCGTACTGCCACACCCAGTTAGAAAACCACAGTGTCTTTAATTTGTTCGTTTGCGTTCATTGATCCATATGGGATGCGCAGTGCGTTACTTTTCAATCGTTGTGATTTTTTTCAACAGCCATGTGCTGTTCACTGTGGAACGTGGTGTACAAAACGGTGGGACGACAGGGCCGAGTGATTTGACCGGGAATGCGCGCAATATTCCCTTGCCAGCTCATCTGACAATGGTTAGGACGGTGTGTCCACGAATTCGACTCGGTTAGGAGGTCTGGTTTAGTTGAAGCCTTTTGGTTAAGCATGTCAGCTAGGATTCTCCTGAAAAGACTCCGGTTTCGGATTTTGCTTCAGCTTTTCCAGTTGTAGGACAATCGGTACTACGACGACTCAACGGCAAGTCGGCCGTTTTCACCACGGTGGCCAGCCCGACATACACCCTCTCATCAGATGAAAGGGAGGATTGTTGTTTGTTTGTGCCCATGTAACACAGACGCACCAACAGTGCCCGCTTTAGTCAAACAGGCTTTAGAGCAGAGTGTCCTGCATGTCTGTGCATGTGGTGATAGCGCGGCTGTAGTTTTCATAGCGTATGTTTAAAAAACTTGTACCTAATATTTTCCTACAAGTTACCCGTTTTTACCAAAAGGGCCCGGCTGAGAATTTTGTAGGAGCGAGAAAGTTATACTCAGTTGTGAACGATGTTCAATTTGTATCGGTGGAAGTTCCCACCCACTAGCCCAAAAACTTTCCTTTGGAACTAGACGACCTAACTCGTGTAAGTGTTCAATAGTCTTCTACAACCACTGTTGATACCACGGTGATCTGTAGATTTTGCAACGAATTCTGAATGTCTGACGAGCTGAGGACCAACAGATATATACTGAGCCCCGTCCGCAACTGATCGCAGTTGTTGCATTCCCATAGATCTTCCAGTCGGCCCCTTTCGAAAAGAAGCACTTGACTCGAGTTTCACTCTCACTAGGGCTTGTCAGTAATGCATTTCCTTGCCATGATTGGGACTAGAACTCCTGCCACACAGTGATGAGGAAACCGTGTTCACCGCTGTGCCATTCACTTCACGTTAAGGTCGTCTGTGAACGCCCAGCCACGTTCACGTGTGAGTGATTATCGAGTTGCCCGATCGCCTC
>QNGE01005151.1:0-48263 GCA_008508345.1 Paragonimus westermani | reverse complement strand
CACAGGCACGCCTGAGATATGTGAGCATTCGCTGATCCCATTACTGCAGTGTACATTTGAGATAGTGTTGGATATCTTCATTGTCTTCGTCCAATTTGCGTCCCACTGCATTGGTGTGGGTCACTTATTTCAGATGACTCTTGGGACTGTGATAAAGCAACACTGTGCATTTTTCATTTTATGATATCACGATATCGCTGCACTTTCACACGATATTCGTTGATGTTCTAAAGGATTTTCCTTCCATGTTGGGCAGGTAAAACTCGCGCATCGGAGTGAAAGATGGTAAGTGTTACCTCTAACCGATCTAAACCAACAAATATGTAGTGTATACGTGTGACATTGTTGTTTTTTCCAAACTAAGGATGAGTCTTCTATCTAGTTCAGACGTCTCTTCGATATGGCAAGGGCTTGTTCTGGGTTTCGTGAACTGGTTGTGCTTGCTGAACTGACTCAGTTAAATATATACTGTTAGGGTACGCTTCTCCGTAATCCGTGTTGATATTTAGGTGCGATATGCCCACTTCCTGCCTCTTGCCGCACTGCGCCAGTGTGATCCACTTAGTTTGGACGACTGAGCAGGTATGCCAGAAAAACCTCTTGGAACTTCTTCAGTTGGCATCTGGTCACGAAAAATTCTTTTGAAACCCCATAAATCAGATGGTGTACAGACAAAACTATTGGGTCCCCTTCAACCTATGTTTGGAAACAACGGTACAGTGAAAGTGCGTCGTGAGGACGAGTAGGAATCATGCCACATAATTAGAGTTTCACCAAGCTCCTATAACAATTTTTCTTCAAAGCGATTAAGTAGTGTACCTATTCTGTAACTCGGCTAAACCATACGAATTTTGTAAATAGGTCAACTATCTGATAGACTTACAATCAGGTGGAATTTGCAGACCAACAAACAGAAGAACACCATTCAAGTTGTAGCAGTTTCACAGCTCCTCATAATCTATTTGTTTCACGTCAAACCTGACCTTAGGCTCGAGTTAGTTCAACAGGCTAAAGTACAGCAGAGACCCACTGATATTAAGGTGGCGTTGCACAGCTGAATAGAATGTCAAACAAGGATACAACCATAAACCAATGCGGATTCTGGACACCCAAACTGTTCAGTTGAAATGCAATACTTGATAACTACCAGCAATACAGCAAGAGCCGTCCTTTATGGGAGAAGACAACAATAGGCAATCAGATAACCTACACAGCTTCATGACCAATTCAAAATAAAGAACTGTTGACGGAAAATATACTTGTGACCGAAACGCTGATCTTCGTTAAATAGAAACCCGGATCAGTCAATAGCAGGGTGCGCACATGCGCGAAATGGGTTAACGTACAACAGAAACAAACTCAAATGAACCAATTCAGAGTTAAAGAGGATGTGGTCGGCATCAGGAAAATGACAAACGTATCACCTACACAGTCCTACGGGCTGGGTTCTGTCAGCTAAGATGGCCGTTTATTTCGAATGACCGGAAGGACAGTGCAGTTCAACTTGCGCATTTTGGCGTCCAGATTAATCAAAGACCAGTGTTCGGTCTGTGAAGACAAAAGATATTTTAGCTTGAAATACTTCTGGTGCAACCGGCCTCGGTTGGCAGTGCCTAAAATGCCAGCAGAAATTAAAGATAGAGACAGTAACACGACTGGCGTAGTCTGTCATGGTGCAACAGATCGTACGTGATATATAGTCAGTATGCTCAAAGAAAAACGCACTATAATGTTAACCATTGACCATTTTCTATAGTAACTCTCAATCAGAGGGGTAGACTACTGCAAGATTTTTCACGAAAACTTGACAGACAGCTTTTGAGTAACACAGGAATTTATAGCAAATTGGAGTTCATCTTGTGAGAGCGGGCGGCTCCAGAGAATGTTGCAGAATTGCTGAATTCACGACTCGCCCCGCTTGTAATGAATAGATGACAGATAAACTCACGGTGAACAAGGGCCATCAGAGGAGTTATTTAATACCATACGACTTAGTACATTACAAAGCAGATTTCGTATAAGTTCATGTGAGTTTCAATATGTTAAGGGGTCTTGGTTTTTAAGATATGCGCACTTAGTACGAATGAAGTCAAACAGTTTGGACGTTGTGTTTAACGTGCTATTTATAAATGCATCGAGAATAACACAGCGTTACGAGCAAGTGGTAATACTCTACGTTCTAACCACTTCGGGTGGTCTTCCTCAGAGATGTTTAAGTCGAATTTTCGTTGTTAATATGATTTCGATCACAACACTCCTGAGGAAGACCATCCGAGGTGGTTGAAACGTAGATTATTACAACTTGCTCGTAGTGTTGTGTTATCCTCAATCCATTTATCCGTCTAGCGTTCTAGTAGATATCTAAGAGTTAGACAAATGATAAGCACATCTGAGACCTGAACAACAACACCCGTTCAACGAGATGTTCGTGTAGACCACTGAAACAAATTGACAAAGCGAACACAAATACCACTGATAAATAGTCGGGCGAATTCGAAACTCGGAAGTAAATTCAGTTACAAAAATTGTGGGTTTCCGTTGGACTGGAACCATAAACGGAAATAGCAAACCAAAACGTGGCAAGCGCTCTATCAGAGTAATCACCAGGATACACCGAGAGCTCAGAAATCTATTGTCCCACTAGATCGCATGAAATCCATCAAGTGCTCTAGCACAGTGATTGCCCCAGAGAAAGTTTTATGCGTTACTTATTATTGGCACAGTTGAAGTGGTTAACAGTGGCACTCGTGGATTCCAACGTGGACTGCTTGAAAAGTCCTCTTGGGACAATCAATACTTTGTGTCATTTAGTGAAATGGTGGAGTGAGGGAGTAGGAATCTACATCTTACATGTCTGAGCTGTCGACGTCGTAACCCCAGTTACGTTTGAGCTTGCTATTTCTGTCATTGGTCCCCGTTCAGCTGCAGTTCATATTCCTTAAGATCTGGTCTTTTTAAAATATACACATAAGTTGCGTCGCAATATTTGAAAATACGGCTGGTTCGAGTTCGGAAACCATATAAAAGTGACATGTTATGGTTGATCAGTGACACTGACCTCAGCTGTTGTCAAGGTTAAAAGATGGCGAAATCGACAGTCTGCTATGGTAATAAAATGAATGTGAGTCTTCAGATTGATTACGGTCCTTGCGGTTGACTGATTAATGACAAACAGCTGATACCATTACACAAATGGTGCGATATCCTTAAGGAGTGTGATAGACGAACAATACGAAGTTGTCATTCTGACATTCAACGAAATATTTCATAGCACCCACGGGGTATGCTCAATGTCTACAACAGATGGGTCATGAACAACAAGAGAAATCGAGTGGGCCTCTCCAAAGAGAAAATAGTCCAGCGGGTAAGAAAGGATTAGTGGAAACTCGCAACAGTCGACTTCAACTAAGTGAACGGAACCACACAGAACTGCACGACCTTCAGATGGAAGTATTTCTGCAATATTGAATGAAATTGCAACTCATAGATGCGGGTGCTCCATCGGCGGCGTACAGGCGCTAACTAGAAGATAGAAACCACACTTCATTGGATAACATTTTCTGACTGAGGAAATGAGAATATATCACCTGACAGTGATTAGGTATGCAGTCATAAGACAGATAACTAACTCAGTTTTTTCCGGTTGGTACAACAGTCCGTGTGAACCGTGTTCAACTTTGTAGCGTCATGTACAGCACGCCAATGATCTTAAAAATATCGACTCTATAGTAGCATCCAGTGGAAGCTGATGCGACAATAATGATGTCCCATGCAAACTGATGAAGAAAGTTGGATACTGATTTTCCAGACACATCGTCTATCCGAATTGACCATGAAATCTTAACAACCACTTTAACTCTATCAACAAAAACGAGGTACAGCCTTCCTTGTAACAGAAGGCGGCAATACGAACACTGAAATAGAACACCTCGTCTAACTTCTGAAAATGGAAAGTACACAGAGACCTAAGCGACTGAAGTTCGATACCCAAGTAGAGTACTGCATTGTGACATCTGTCCAGTGCATGCACACCACTTCTGAATCCATTCTCAACAAAAGAGGGGAGCTTCAAAAGGTATGCCATGAGCCAAGACCATCCGCTGTCAGTACAACTGAAACGTGGTGTATGACAGGCGTTAGACACCATGAAATTAACACACAAGGTACCACTGTGTATCACGACGAACGCCAGTGTATGGAAGGCGGTGGTGTAGCTCTTCATATTGACAACCGGCTCAAAGTGTCTGTAATGAATAACCAGATTCCTCTTGGCCTGCATGAAACATTGCAGGACATACTGCATTTTAAGCGATAATTCATTTGTCCAACCGTTATGACCTATATGCCCCGCCAGCCCTACTGATCAACAGCCGCCGTACTACCTTCTCCGGACTCCCACAGATTCTACTCATTTGTGATTTTAACTGTCTGGGGACTGAATTCAAGGTTCATGTTAAACTAGCATCATCCAGCATAGAGTTTTGCGGTGTGTTTGAGAATTGTGACAGGAGGAAGGCCACCCGAGGTGGTTGAAACGTAGAGTATTACAACTTGCTCGAAACGTTGTGTTATTCCCAATCTGTATATCAATAACATGTTAAACACGACGCCCAAACTATTCAACTTCATTCGTACTACATTTGGTGCGGATATCTTACAACCTCATGTTTCAATTTGGTGATGTAAATTCAATCACTCTGAATCAAAACTTCCTAAAGAACTATTGGAAAACGGACTGGATGTTTCTCTGATCAAAGAACTTACAGATGTATTGGTCTGATGCTTCGGCATCACTGACGGCCTATAGTGGACAATGTTACTAGTGTCGTTAACAAGTCTGTTCCGATCAAGCAACCTGCGTGACTCAGGCGACCCAAGCTCAAATCACGGTTCGACCTTGCACAAGATAACTACTGATAGTACGGAAATCAGCTTGAGACACGTTTCTGTTGAAGGTAAACGATAAGAATATGACGAGTGCTGTGTGGTCCGTTCCCTGGTCAAAACAGCTGTGCGGACTAACAAACATCAGTGCCAATTAGATGTGATCAACTAGATTAGTGGCACCCCAGATATGTTCTACAGCACCGTTGTATTCATCACCGCATTCTTTCATCTGCGCTATAAAGTAGGTCCAACCGTCTCAAATAACGTGGCCACCAGAGCCGTTATTCGTCTGTTTATCAGAGAATTTGCTGCCAGTTCCATAAAATCAGTGCATTCATTTGTAACACCAGCATCGCAGATTTCATGAGAACAATTACGCTCACACCACACAATTTTTTTCAACACAATCAACGCTTCATGGAAGTCTCCAGATCCTGACCTAATCACTCCTGTTGTGTTATAGGATATGAGCTGAAGAATCGTCAATGCCATTCTGGGTACTTTATAATCAGTCTCTCCGGTACGAAGAGTTTCGTAAGCCATGAGAGTTGTACACATTTCCACCCTTCTTTAAAGATGACGATTACAACCAACCTGCAGTGTATGGTTCTATCACATTACTGTTGGTTACCTCGGATGTCACTGAGAGCTTGACTGACTACTAGTTCTGTAGGCACTTCACTCGATTCACAATATTGTCTGACAGTAAGCATTAATTTCGAAAGAGAATTTCGCGCGTTGTCAATATACTTATTGCTTGAAAAGACTAGTCGGAGGCCGCATATGAAGGCAGACCAACTGATGTTATTTTTCTAAACTGACTCAAGGCCTCCGAATGGATGAATCACTTTGTGCCGTACATGAAACTTCATAATCACGGTATCGACCATCTTTTTCTCCAGTTGTTCAGCGATTACCTCCATGATCGCTGCATTAATGCCGAAGTAAGCGGGACATTTTGGATTTCATGCAAAACAATCCTTTTTGTGAACAGAACTGTTTTCTAGGAACTTTTTATCTTGGACAGACAGAATTGTACATCAAATCAACTAACAGCAAGGGGAGTTATTGATCAAGAAAGATGCGAGGGCAAGATGAATGTGTTGAACACAAACACGACTTTATCATACGACCACAGTGTACACCACAGGGTTTCAAACTAGAATCTCTGCTCTTTTACTAGCCATGTTCGAACTTCTACAGTTTATCAGCCTCCGGTTATTAATATATATCTTTATTCAACTGAAAATTAATGCTTGCTGATCATTGTGACCGAAAGTGAGAAGTCACAAATCGATTTAACTATACTGACCCACTGGCCCATAGGAAACTTGCACCCGTCTGGTGCAGTTAATTGGAAAGTAAATCAAATCCGTCATTCGAACTGCACGCAGTAGTTTCTATAAGGTGAAAACTGAGTATCACCACATGGGAGCGCGAATTGTGTGCGACCGTCTCAAGTGAACTTAGCCTGTCCTCCAGTAGAACGTTCAAAGTTAAGAAAGCCAACCCGTTAATCGGATTGATCACCTGATTGTTAGGACGATTGCGAACGAGCTTTGTCTCCGATAAGTTCAGTTGGCTAGGGCCCCCTATCTTCAGCGAAATACCTATGTTTGCCTTCCATATTCTGTGAATAACAGTTCTTCTATTGAGAGGATGCTACGTAGATTTACAGAACGAGCTAAAACACTACGCGTTCTACTCTACCCAGATAATTTACTAAATCTGAGGAAGTGATGAGTGTGCCTGTAGAATATCAGTACACAAGTGCAAAGGACTCTTCACTCATCCGAGCATCCTGGCACCTTGCGTAAACAACCATTTCAAGACTGACTCGTTAATTAATTGAGTTCAGGTTGCAGAAAGCACTGTTTCAACATCCTGGTATGCCATTTCTGGACTTCGTAACCACCGCGACAATGTTAAGTGGATTCAAACACAGGGTTGACGCAATTATTCAGGAGGTCAAGGTGAATTCTGAGCTAAGTGGATCATCAGATTCATTGTGATTTAACATAGACACTCTCAACCGTTCATTGTTTATGCTAGCCCGCATGATGCGGTGTGATCGTTGTACGCTTGCAGGACAATGGTTGGGCTTCTATTACTCACATGGTTTTCGGACATTCTCCTTCGCATTCTTTATATTGACGAGCTTTGAAAAATGAAACAACCATACCGTTCGACACAGTTTTATGTACACATTGGTTTTCTCAACATCCTCCAGTATTTAAATGTTCTTTGAATCCTACGCATCCCACGTTGTGTTCAGTTGCGATTCGTTCAGCTGCCGCAGTTGAGATGGTCTTTGCCAATCGCCATCAGACAATTTGAGCATTACTAACAAGTGACTGTGGTTGAGAATTTGTGTATGTACTGATATTCAGTAGGTTGGAATGTTTGTTAATTCAGATGAGATCCAACTAAGAAAAATCAGGGCTTCGGCTAGATTCGAATCGCTGATAGAAACAGCATGTCCAAACGAGGCATGCGCTGTAACAGCTGAGCTACAAACCCCCCACCGGGGGATAGGAAATTTCCAAGCCATGATATCTGCCAAACTGCTCATTAGTAATTCAATTTCCGTGCTCACCGGTGACGTTGGTGTATTCCAGCGCGAACCGTTTAAGAAATCCTGCCGGGCAGCTTATCCCCTGGATCATTTAGTGGATTCAGTATGAGACAGTGAGAAGGATGGGTAGCAGAATCCAACGTTTGTATACGATAATTCGGTCGTTCCCAACGAGAGGACACGGCAGTCAGCACGGTCGCCTTACAAAGGGTTGTCTGGAGTTCTAGTCTAAGTCGTGATAAGAAAATACACTGTTGATGAGTATTAACAAGAGCTTAGTCAGACTGCTACAGATTCCTTTACCTAGATGAAACAGTTACTGGCTCCTTTCAATCCGTGTACATTTTCGTCGGGATCAGTTCCTTTGTTTAGGTTCCACGGTTATCACGAATCCCTGGTTGACATTCCCAATCCATATCATGTTTACTACGCACGCCCTGGCGGTATGTACTGTTTGTGTGACGATCTGAGGACAAAAGTCGTCACCATGTGAACGCCTACCAGCCTGATCCCACACACGCTTATTCTCCTGTGTTGTGTTCTGTTGGCGGGTTTATCCTTAGTTAATCCACATGCATGCGTCGTTCAGAGACTTTGACTTGCAGGCTTCGCAGTTGCCTGCTAGTTGAGAGGAAGTGTTCTTTTTTTGCTTGTTCTTGGGCCTATAGAGTCCGATTGTTATTTTATTCCCTGTAAACGTGAGTGTCTGAGGTTTGTTTCAATACTTGTTTAATTGATGATGTTGATAATGGTACCGTTGTAACCGATTCGACTTGTTTTGTACTTTGGGAATCGATTTGTGAACGCGTCACTTAACTCTGTAAGACTAACGTTGTTGTCTATGAATACACCTAAGCGTTTTGTCGCTTACAACAAGTATAGTGCATCGTTTTTAAATAAAAGCTGACTGCAAACCTGTTCGTATAAGAAAGTGAATAATGTTCGATTTCTGCTGCGATAATGCTGCATCAGAACCACTCAGTTTGGACTTCGGAAGACAGTTATGCTTAATATCTTGACCCTTATAAGAGACAGTTAGGTCAGTTCTCTATGTGAATTCAACGGAGTAACAAGCGGTAGATTGATCGAGAAACGCGCCTTGTTGAGTCCTGTCCATTTACTCACGCAAACTGTACTGACAGATATTGTCTAGTGAAACCCGGAAGATGGCCGCTGCTTCCTCTTCCGAATGTACGTTTTAATATAACTGAAGTCATTCACACGAGAACAGTGTGATTGGATAATGTCTGATTGCAAGATATCCGCATCAAATTTAGTCCGAATGTAGTCAAACAGTTTAGGCGTCATTTTTAACATGCTGTTGATAAACAAATTGAGAATAACACAACGTTTCAACCACCTCGGGTGGCCTTTCTCGGGGGTGTTGTAATCGAAATCACATTAACAAGGGAACTGAGGTCACGTGGGATTTGCCGTGGTTACGTCGGTTTGTGCTGCATCTGAGCGGACTGGTCTAATCCTTTGCCCATTAATTGGGGGTGAGACAGCTGTAGAAAGGACGCGCCCGTGTCTGGTGCTGTTTACCCATCCACGCCACACTACAGGCAGAGATGCGGATATCTTACAACTGAGTAATTTATACTCGAATCACTTTAACCAGGAAGCCAACTGGGTCAATCATCGCGTGTTTAATGTTCGTTGTCTTTCCGCAAAAGTGGTTTCACCTTCTTTGCTCATCAGACCGCCGGATAACAGCGTCCGTTCAAAATGTGCAACGCGTACAGTCGACTACTTACCACCTGGAATGTATACGTTTTCGCTGTGACATCCATCGTGTATTACCCGACGACATTGGTACCTCTGTCATGGAACTTACTAATCAGTATGAGTTAACGTTTTTCAAGAAGACAACTGAACGCTAAAAAAGAAAGTGGGACAAACTTTTCCGAAGGTTAAATCGTGTTTCTTCTCTCCCGTATTCATTAACACAGGGACCCTCAGAAAGCGTAATTGTGAATCTCTCATCGCAACCGCTCAATAGGAACGAGATAAGCCTCCTTAAAAAAGGACCCAGTTTCAACATCCAACGGAAGCAACTTGAGTCAGTAGATATAATTCCCAAAACGGAACCTGCTCTAAGCAAACTAGCCACAGATATTACGGAGGAAGCATGATTCAGAATTGCAAACGTTTTGCAACGACAACAGCCAGCTGTTTCGAACCTAACCAATGCTGAACAGAATGCTCTTGTTCTCATCAAAATGATCGGTCGATTCACATCACTAAGGCCGATAAAGGCAACACCACGGTGATTCTTATTCACGAAGATTGCTAGAAGAAAGTATTGGAGCACTTAGTTACTGGACCATATGAAGAGATCAATTAGCAGAAGACTAATATACTTCTGAAGAAGGTCAAGGGATAGACCAGCAATTTCCTCCGTGGCATCAAACAAAACGTGGGCAGTCTACCTTGTTCACGCCCAGTCCTAAGAGTAACCGTTTTCCGTGTTTCTACGGCCTTCCAGAAGTGCGTAAGACGGGAATACTCATAAGACATATTGTTACCTACACCACCAGTCTAACTAACAAGCTGGACAAGTTCATCAGCCGCATAATCAAACCGTTGCAGAACAAGTTGGTTAGCAACGTTAAAGACTCCTTTGATTTTGTTGACAAACTCGGACACGTGAAATCAGGTTGTGATGAAACTTTTCTTCGTTTTAATATGACCTCTCTTTACACCAGTGTACCCTCAAAGCATAGTATTGATGTTGTTAAGGAGTTATAAGAAAGTGATGACTCTCTCGGTGCACGCACTAATTAATCACCTTCCAAAATTATATCTGACCTTGAACTTTGTTTGCACTCAACCCTGTTCACATTCAACAAAACATTGTACAGGCAAACCGATTGTGCAGCTATGGCCCCCCTTGTTGCACCTGCAGTAGCCAATCTTTTCCTCATATACCTGGAAACACAAACGATGAGTGAATTTATCTGCCCTCCACAAATTTGGTGCCAGTATGTAGATGACACATTCGTAGCCATGAAACGGACTGCTCGCGACCAATTCCTACAATTTCTTAGTTCAAAACGCAACGGCATGGTATTCACATTGGATGCTGAAGCCAATGAACACTCACTTACTTTTCTGGACTGTCTAGTCAAAATTGACGAGCAACAGAGATTTCAGGTTTCAGTGTAACGCAAATCAACCCATTCTGGCCGTTATCTCAACTTCAACTTGTCGCATCCAATTGATATGAAGAGACCAGTCATCAAATCACTGAGCTCTCCAGAAAAACAGAGATTTCTCACAATANCACTGAGCTCTCCAGAAAAACAGAGATTTCTCACAATAAAGAAATTGTAGCCGCCGAACATTATCCAAACGCATTTATTGAGAACACAATCAAGCGCATGTCCATCAAGGAGGAGAACCTTCAGGTCTACCGTGCAAATGCCGTATCGTGAACAAACATCCGGAATATCTCACTCCATTCTCTATGACTACGCTATCCGGACCCTATTTCGGTTAGGCAATACCCTGGAACAACTGGTGAAACATTCTAAGGATCCAGTTTCCATGGACGACCATACAGACTGCGTTCACGAAATCGAGTGCGGTGATTGCAATGCCGACTAAATTGGAGAGACGAGTAGACAACTGAAAGTACGCGTCGCCGAACAAAAGAGGCACAAGAGGTTTCCTCCTAAACACGTCCATCGACTTCTGATGCTAGAGTAGGATTCGACCATCGCACTACATGCACTGTCAGAGAATCACAACGTAGGTTTTGATCAAGCCCATGTGACTCACAGGGTCTGCCTTTCCATGCGGAGCGGTGCTGTGCTGTGCTGAAGCTCTCACCATTTACACACAGCATTCTCGTGTTAATCGCAATGATGGCAAACCCCTGTCTGCAGTGTGGCGTGGATGGATAAACAGCACCAGATACGGGCGAGTCCTTTCTACAGCTGTCTCACCCCCACTTAATGGGCAAAGGGTTAGACCAGTCCGCTCAGATGCAGCACAAACCGACGTAACCACGGCAAACCCCCACGTGACCTCAGTTCCTTTGTTAATGTGACTTCGATTACAACACTCCTGAGGAAGACCACCCGAGGTGGTTGAAACGTTGTGTTATTCTCAATCTGTTTATCAATATCTATTAGCCTTCTGATTAGCATACAGCAATCAGCAGGTTATAGCATTTTGACTGGTTTCCTCGCACAAGAACTTAACAGCAATTTTCATTTGAAACATTCTGTTACAATTCTTTCATAAGTTAGAAGAGTGTATCATAATGTAAATGTGACTGTTTCCACAGTAGGTCGAGTGAACGCATGTGTGCTTGCTCGAATGTCTACACCATACTGGTTAAAGTTGATCAAGCCTGAATAGGATTTGAAAGTCTGTCAAATAAGCTTCACCCCAAGGAATCTTTAAGCCGTAAGATATCCGCACCAAATTTAGTACGAATGAAGTTGAGTAGTTTGGCCGTCATGTTTAACATGTAATCGATTACAACACTCCTGAGGAAGGCCACCCGAGGTGGTTGAAACGTAGAGTATTACAACTTGTTCGTAACGTTGTGTTATTCCCAATCTGTTTATCGAAATTCTAAGCCATTACGCAACTCAAATAGGTCCGTATTTGGTCATTTCCAGAGGAGGCCCAGTATACACGATCAAGAAGGACGGCGAGACGAAACAAGTGCATGCCAGAGTTAGCATGGGAGGAAACACCGCGTCGATCGGAGAGGATTCGTGAACAAATGCAGAGGAACCAAGGAACCTCAGAAGGGCAAGGAGTGTTGTATAAGAGGCATTTCCTTTGTGCGTAGTACACTACCCACAAGTAGTGTATTACCCACAGGCGACATTCAAGATCAAAAGGGCAAGCCCCGAACGCCAGGAAGACAAGAAGGTACTATCGGAACAGTGTATACTTGCTGTGTGAGAACTTTCATCCAGGCGAATGACAACGTACTTTCACCCAATATATGTGAGTGCATGTCTGCCGTGCAAATGAGTGTACGCGTTTGTGGTTTAGTTTTTGACGTGACCTGTACGGAAGTTTGCGCAATGAACGAATTCGCAGGTCAAGCGTCTTTTGCTGACACAACACTATCCTTAAGTTCAGATCATCTGGAAGTATGCCATAAACGGTTGAACCAACAAAAAGTACAGGCACATGTATTGGAACCAAGAAAATAATGTTTAGTCTTGCTAACTAGTGTGAAACAGGAGAACTTGTGAGAGCGAAGTATGGCTATATAGTTTGTTTTCGGGTTTTGCCTATCTACTTTCGAGCGTATATTCGCAACATCTTATTTATAGTCGAAGAAACGTCAAGCTTCGTTAATTTTGTTAGTGTTTCTTATCGTGAAATCTTTTTGGAAAAGGTCGAATATATTCTACACAAGTGTTCGAAGACTACTGTCCCCTGTTTCAGTGGTTGCGTTTCTCCGAAATGTGTTGTGATTGTCTACTAGTCGTGCAGAAAAGCTTATGGAATATGGGTGAATGTTACATTGTGATGCTTGTGTCTTCGGATATCCTTGTTCCTCCGAGAGGTCGTTGGGCCGGTTAAGTAAACCTACATATGGGCACGTAACAAAAGTAACTAAATCTGCGGTGTATACACTCAGTTACTTATCAGCCGCTGTCGGTTAATCCATCCGACGAGTCTGATCGCTTTGTCTGTCTTGCTCTTACTTACCTAAGTTCACCAGTGATAATACCACTCGTGTCCTATTGATGGCACCAGGAAAGGTTCAGCTGTTTTTCATGAATTTCGAGGTCACTGTCTCGCTATCTGTTGGTCATGGTTTTACTTTCCTGCCAGTCCAAAGTAGACAATTAGAGAGTGTCGCCTTCTGGACTTGATAGTGGAAGCTTCATAGTACGACTGCTTTTCTTTAAGCTTCTCCGCAGAGATTACCATGAAAATTTACACGAGCCCATGCAATCGAATAATGGGTAATCAGAGATCCGCGCTTCTCTCTGTTAAACGAGACAATCAAGGTGCTGTTTCATCTGCCTGACACCTGGGTGCAAGAATTCCGAATACTTGATTGACTCTTGTCGTTTTAAACCTGCGCAACCTGACTTTGAAACATTACCGCTTGTGGCATTGAGTAGAACAGATGGCAGACTGTCAGTGTACGATTTAATCGTGCAGATTTTGCCAATTATCAGCTGGCACTCACTACAGATGGCTTGGGCATAAGAAATGCCGATGAGCAATGATAAAACAGTCAAGATTTAAAACCTCTTCGGTTGTCACGATGGCCTCACCAACTTTGGTAAAACACTTGTGGTTAGGCTGATGGTCGAGTGGGGGTAGGGGTTAGCTGACCTGTGAAGATTCTAAACTGTGAGTGCAATGGACGACTGACGGGTGTGCCAGGGCTAGTGCGTGTACTTACCCCTGTCGACAGATTCGAAGAGCGATGACGAGCAGATGCGTTAAAACGAGCGTTTAAGATAACGTTGGCCTTCCAAATTTCAACGTTAGACGCCTATTTCAATTGCTTTGTATACTCAAATTCAAGAAACCACATTTTGTGCGGACCACAACGCAGACCTCATCAGCGCTGCCAGTCACACATACCAGCCCCATCATGTGTTTAGGAAGAGGCACAGTTGTGTCCAACAACAGTTTTTGTTGTGGTTCAATTAAGACTCGTTGATATGGGTCGATCTGTGTGTGTGTGTGTTGCAGGTAAGTTTTTCACGTTGTAACATTTATTTTAGATGTTGGGAAGATTTGGCGTTGAACCGGACGGCCTGGAGGAACACAGTCCGCGCGGGCGTCCAAAAGTCCAACGAGCAGTTACTGCGCGGCCGTGAGCGGAAGCGTGCGGTACGCAAGGGAACCATCGGTGCCATAGGTCGCGGTGACGTGACTATGTGGCGTTGCGATGTGTGCGGCCGCGAATGCGCTGGCCGTTTGGGCTTAGTAGGTCACCAACTTACTCATAGTACCCCGTCGGCGAAGAGGCGACGAGTACGTTAGGCTCAGCTCAGGTAGGTCATATCAGTGTATACATTCTACTCCTGTTAACGACTGCATCGGTCAACAGCCTGGTCGTTAACACACAATCGGTTCCTGTTCTCAGGAACTGGGGTGTCTGTGGTCTTCTATCCATTCTTTTCTTCGGCTTTGTTGGTGTATTGTATGATGAGTGGTCTGTCTGGCTTTTCATAGTTCAGTGAGAATTCTGCTTTTCATCACTATCTTCTTTGGGATGCACTAACCTGCACTCATATATTGCAATGCTTCTTGTATTACACTTCACAAATCTCACTTCCTAGTTTAGAGTTCGTCATTGCAGTCTCTCTCTGTTTAGTTTTCGAGAGATGAGTTTCCTTTCCTTATTAACCAATCAAGTGGCTAACCCGCATTGGCCGGCTGGACACAAAGGCCCCACTGGCACACCTCCCGGTCTTATTCCTTCGGGTTTACACTGGATATGTGGTGTGTGAGTGGAACCGCAAGTGGTTCAGCGCTAGCCAACCGCAGTGATGGATAAGCGCAAGCGTCCTTTGGCTTCGGTCTCTGTGACAGGCTAATTCCAATCGGATGCCGCCAACCGCGCGTGTTTGTAAGGCTGTTGTGGTCTTGTCCGTTTTCCTCTGTGTTAATGTTTCAGCGTCACGTAGAAATTGTACTTATGTATATATTAGTTCGTAGTATTCAAATTTTTCATCCGCAAATAAATCACGTCTCTAATTGTGCTGCCAAACCATAATGGTCGACCTCGTAGCCATCGTCTACTTGAAAATGAATAGACCGGCGGTAAAAATTGGACGTATGCGGACGCTTACTGCACTGTGACAAGCATTTTCTGAGTTTGCTTCTTCTATCCTCCGATCAATTATTGCACCATGAGTGTAGTGATGGTTTCATCTGTCTGACCACTTGCCGGGCATGGATGGTATGGAGACCGAACAGTTGTGTACTAGGTCTGGCAGACCAGGCACACGCTTCAACTAGATAACCCCAGTCAGTTGAACAGGCTGGTTTCGTTGTTAGCTAAATGAATGAATCGATGGCTCCAAAAGTAAGATGACGGGTTTTCGAGTTGGAAGTGGGCGCGGTACGGACACACGTATTTTTCATAGGTTACACATGCATAACAAGCTACGACAACCGTTATTTGGCTGACCGGGTTACCCTTGGCGAGATTATGACCAAGATGTGGTTGAATGACGTCTTGTTTATCCACCCTAGGCCGATCGGATGACCTTGTTTATTTGTGCTACTAAGCCAAGATTTTTCCATCGAAAAGTCCACTTCGGTTTGCCAAAAACAGCACAGTTACAACATTTCTATACAGCCCATACTCGGTAGAGGACCAGGAGAATTAATCGGCCAACGTAGAGTGCAATCGAAGGCTGTTGTGCGTACATTCAGAATATGGGAAGACCCTCAGTAAACAACGAACGCGTCCGAGAGTGCAACGTGTTCGTAACATCGAACAAAGCGTTCGTGCACATCCAAATATAGCGATGGCTGCAATTTTTAAACCTTTTGTTCTGCTCACACAATTTCTTCTCGCACTGCTGATTAGTTATGTTCATTTATCGTGACGCTACGGAGTCTAACTACATCCTCACCTCTAGACTGTTCGTCTGCCCATAAACTACAACTGAATTAATTATTCCGCCATCGAGATTTTCGTTCTCAAACATAGCTGGTTCGAAACAAGTTTTTACACACCATCACCACCGTTACTGACTCTCCCAACGTAAAAGACACCACCTTTCTTCTCGTGGATTAAACCCACACCTTTTTCGGTTTATCATCTATGATTCTTATTCTTTCAGTAACGAAAGTGGATGGAACAGGAATGCTGAATTACACACTGGCCTGCAGTCTACAGAAATCTATCAGTTGGGAAATTAACAAACATTTCTGGTAACAATGTTGGTTGGGAGGTGATTCGTGAGTTCCGAAGGAAATTAATAACGGCGAGGTGGAATTCGAGTAGACAGGAAAGTTGAAATCAACGGCAGACGAAGGAATGTTGACTGTTGTTCATTTGACAGCAAACATGGCATTAAAAATAGACCAAGTCAAGTCAGATCATTAGCACGCTTTGTGTACCTTGAATGACGAGTTTTCTGATTTTTCTACCCCCCACATCTGTAAATGTATAACAATCGACTACAATTGCGTGGGCCTCAAAATTTATTGTTAATGATAAGTTAAGCGAACGGTCAGATTTAGCACCAATTATGAGAAAATTTGTCGTTTCAGTCCCTTGGTTACTTCAAAAAGAAGGGCGTCGGATTTGTGTCTGAGTCGAACCAGTTAGGGGACAAACGAAAGAGTGTATGATTTGATAGATGCATTTGAGTGTTCTGATTGGAATCCTGTTAAAAAAAGTAGAAACCGGTGAGATATGTTTTGTCAGGCAAGGTCTTCGCTGAAAGTATTTGCACATTGTGAAATGACGAACCGTTCAGGAAGAACAGAGAGATGTTCTAGGAATTTGTCATGAGTGCGAAGGCTTTTGACAAAGAATTATGGAAAATAACTACTGTGCAATGTATCTAACTAAAAGGTTTACAGAACTTGGAATATCAAATGCCCATGGTGTGTAGAGTGAAGAAAAACGTAGAACGTAGAACACATAAAGAGACTTTTGGGCATGGGTGAAACATTAACAACGTCGTTGTTAGTCAAACTTATTCCCAGACTTTAAACAGAAGGCCTTCGATTTAAGGCTCTATTTTTATATATAAAAGAATTATGTATTAGGAAGTTTCCCTTATTGTTTCCCTTCCTTTAACAAAACAATTGTCAAATCTTTCAGATATTTTAGAAGCAACCTACTTGTAAAACAGCCGAGCTTCGGCTGTCTTCGAACGGGTGACAAAACAGTATGCCTAGATGCGGCAAGTGTCTTATGAGCCGAGATCCAAAACCATGCCGCAATATCAATTGTACCCGGTTAACCACCTAACCCGTCATGTCGTACGGAATCCACCAAATGATGGAGCAGGTTGGCTGTTCAGAATGGTGATAAAGGGTCTGGCGGATCTGATAAGTCAGAACAGACTTAACTGCACAAACTCCGGGATTTCAACTGGAATGTTGTAATCGAAATCACATTAACAAAGGAACTGAGGTCACGTGGGGGTTTGCCGTGGTTACGTCGGTTTGTGCTGCATCTGAGCGGACTGGTCTAACCCTTTGCCCATTAAGTGGGGGTGAGACAGCTGTAGAAAGGACTCGCCCGTGTCTGGTGCTGTTTATCCATCCACGCCACACTGCAGACAGGGGTTTGCCATCATTGCGATTAACACGAGAATGCTGTGTGTAAATGGTGAGAGCTTCAGCACAGCACAGCACCGCTCCGCATGGAAAGGCAGACCCTGTGAGTCACATGGGCTTGATCAAAACCTACGTTGTGATTCTCTGACAGTGCATGTAGTGCGATGGTCGAATCCTACTCTAGCATCAGAAGTCGATGGACGTGTTTAGGAGGAAACCTCTTGTGCCTCTTTTGTTCGGCGACGCGTACTTTCAGTTGTCTACTCGTCTCTCCAATTTAGTCGGCATTGCAATCACCGCACTCGATTTCGTGAACGCAGTCTGTATGGTCGTCCATGGAAACTGGATCCTTAGAATGTTTCACCAGTTGTTCCAGGGTATTGCCTAACCGAAATAGGGTCCGGATAGCGTAGTCATAGAGAATGGAGTGAGATATTCCGGATGTTTGTTCACGATACGGCATTTCCACGGTAGACTTGAAGGTTCTAGTCATTCTGGTCTTTTCTTTTGTGGACAGTCGCACTATCATGTGAGGTTGTGCAATGCAGTAGGTCTTTGAACACTGCATCTTTCCTGGGCATACCGTGGTTCATTGTCTGTCACGATTTCTTCCGTTAGCCTGAAGCGGGTGAACAGATATCTCAACCATCGTATGACAGCGGCAGTAGAATCTTAACCACAAAGCTGGATCTCAGACCATTCGCTGTTTCAACGTGTGGCAACCAAACAGTTCTGCTGATCTTGGGGAGCAGAACTGAATATGCCCAAGATTTCAATGTTTTTCTTCGGTCAAGCTTTCATTGGGCAGACGATATGCTGTACTGGTGCATCAACTGGCTTGGAACTTTTATCGGCTTTTTGACAAGTGGCACAATTACGAACGAATTTTTCTATCACTGTTGATATTCTTTGCCACCAAAACAGTTCCCTTATCACGCGTTTCGTTCGAACTATTCCTGGGGACTCGCATGTGTACATGCCATTATCCGGGGAATGAGTTCGCGGGATGCTACAAATATAGGCCTTCGCATAAGTCACCCTGCTACAACCGACAGCTCGTGCCACAAACCGTGAAATGCCCGTAACCTACTGGTGAGTTTGTTACTACCAGTCCAACCTTGTATGATATATTGCCTGATTTCTGTCAGGCCACCATCGCTCTCATTTATCGACTAAAGTTCTTGTTTGTTGATGACTTGAAATTCATGAGGATTTAACGAAGAGATCACGAACTTCTGTTCTTCTTCTTTCTTGTAGTGAATTACATCCAAAGGAAGTCGCGAAAGTACATCAGCAGCTTGATTCTCGTGGCGGGGACTGAATTTAATCTGAAAGTTGTAATTTAATAGCCTCGCGTACCAGCGGTTTCTTCTCGACGGTTTGAGTCCATTCGTCCTTCTTCTTAGTAGGGTTGTAAGTGCAGTATGATCTGTGCGAACTGTGAACAAACGTCTGAATGAGAAAAGGTACCATTTCTCACAAGCCCAAACGCAAGCGAGGACTTGCTTTTCGACAACCGACACTTCCGGGAAGCATATGCAATCACTTTTTCCTGACCATCCTGCATCTGTGATAGGATAGCCCTTAAACCAATATTTGAAGTGTCTGCAGAAACGAACGTAGGCCATTGCTCGTCGTAAGTCGCCATAAAAGGAGTGGGCAAAATGCGTCTTTTTATCTCAACAAACGTGGAGTGTTTTGCTGTTTTCCATTCACAAGGGGTTTTCTCTTCTGTCAACGTACACAATGGTTCCGCCGAAGTGATAAAGTATGGTAGATAGCGTATGTTATATGAACACATACCGAAGAAGTTCCTGATTTCCACTATATTCATTGGAAGAGGAGTCTGTAGTAGCTCGAGTGTGTTCAACGTCTGGCCGGATACCATCAGTAAATATGTTGTGTCCCAAAAAATAGATTTCAGAAGTATCAAACTCGCAATTTGCAAGGTTTAAATTATTTTCATTCTATTCCGGCGATGAGTTGTTGAGTCAGCATGACATCTTCTGGCCTATTCTTTGGGATACTTGGATAATCACATGATCGTACTGCTCAGGTAAGACGGGGTATAGACTGTTTCAGCGGTTCCAGAGCATCCTGTTTCAACGGGCAAAACTTGAATCTTTCTGTGAATGCGTTCGGACTACATCCCCATTCTCGGGCAAGTGTAGCGAGTGCATCGTTTAGCGAAATTTCTGACTGCAAGTCAAGTGTGTCGAAGTAACGTTGTCCTTCATTGCCCAGCAAATGACGAAGCAGCTTTAAGTTTTGGTTCTCATTGTAACTAGTACCAGTCCGTAGCAAATCCAAGTAATTTGTAAATGTAGTTTTCCACTGTGTCTAGCCACTTTGGGTTGACTGTATGGCAGCATCACACCAATAAGATTTCACAGGTTGCAGATAAGGAGCCATCGGACAGGTTCGTTTAACGCAAGGCCAGTGTCGTGTTCCTATTCGGGTGCAACCGGCAGTAAGCCCTACGGGCAATAGCAGCCGTAGAGTGAACACGTGACTCAGTNTATATTGCCTGATTTCTGTCAGGCCACCATCGCTCTCATTTATCGACTAAAGTTCTTGTTTGTTGATGACTTGAAATTCATGAGGATTTAACGAAGAGATCACGAACTTCTGTTCTTCTTCTTTCTTGTAGTGAATTACATCCAAAGGAAGTCGCGAAAGTACATCAGCAGCTTGATTCTCGTGGCGGGGACTGAATTTAATCTGAAAGTTGTAATTTAATAGCCTCGCGTACCAGCGGTTTCTTCTCGACGGTTTGAGTCCATTCGTCCTTCTTCTTAGTAGGGTTGTAAGTGCAGTATGATCTGTGCGAACTGTGAACAAACGTCTGAATGAGAAAAGGTACCATTTCTCACAAGCCCAAACGCAAGCGAGGACTTGCTTTTCGACAACCGACACTTCCGGGAAGCATATGCAATCACTTTTTCCTGACCATCCTGCATCTGTGATAGGATAGCCCTTAAACCAATATTTGAAGTGTCTGCAGAAACGAACGTAGGCCATTGCTCGTCGTAAGTCGCCATAAAAGGAGTGGGCAAAATGCGTCTTTTTATCTCAACAAACGTGGAGTGTTTTGCTGTTTTCCATTCACAAGGGGTTTTCTCTTCTGTCAACGTACACAATGGTTCCGCCGAAGTGATAAAGTATGGTAGATAGCGTATGTTATATGAACACATACCGAAGAAGTTCCTGATTTCCACTATATTCATTGGAAGAGGAGTCTGTAGTAGCTCGAGTGTGTTCAACGTCTGGCCGGATACCATCAGTAAATATGTTGTGTCCCAAAAAATAGATTTCAGAAGTATCAAACTCGCAATTTGCAAGGTTTAAATTATTTTCATTCTATTCCGGCGATGAGTTGTTGAGTCAGCATGACATCTTCTGGCCTATTCTTTGGGATACTTGGATAATCACATGATCGTACTGCTCAGGTAAGACGGGGTATAGACTGTTTCAGCGGTTCCAGAGCATCCTGTTTCAACGGGCAAAACTTGAATCTTTCTGTGAATGCGTTCGGACTACATCCCCATTCTCGGGCAAGTGTAGCGAGTGCATCGTTTAGCGAAATTTCTGACTGCAAGTCAAGTGTGTCGAAGTAACGTTGTCCTTCATTGCCCAGCAAATGACGAAGCAGCTTTAAGTTTTGGTTCTCATTGTAACTAGTACCAGTCCGTAGCAAATCCAAGTAATTTGTAAATGTAGTTTTCCACTGTGTCTAGCCACTTTGGGTTGACTGTATGGCAGCATCACACCAATAAGATTTCACAGGTTGCAGATAAGGAGCCATCGGACAGGTTCGTTTAACGCAAGGCCAGTGTCGTGTTCCTATTCGGGTGCAACCGGCAGTAAGCCCTACGGGCAATAGCAGCCGTAGAGTGAACACGTGACTCAGTACAGGTGCGTACCATGTCACATCTACACGTGGTGGCGTCATTTTTAAGTGCGTGAGCGAATGAGCCGTTGGTCGTTGAAGCCACGACCAACCAGGAAAAGGCTTGAGTCTTAGCACGGGTGTGAGTCACACAGGCGACCTTGACGTGTACACAACAGTCACTGCGACTTAGTAACTGCCCTCCGAGTAGAACGGCTATGATAATGAGCACATACGCGGGGGTGTTCGCCATAAAGTCATGGTCATGATTATGGGACGTATCGAAATTCATGGGCTTTACTGGAACATTGCATGTACATTTTCCAGAAGGGTTTTCAAGGTGATCTCAGATATCGATCGGAAAGAGCTGAGACTGTTTCAGTAGAGGACAAGTACAGTTATCGAATAACTTTGAGCAGACTGGTATGACGAGAACGCAATGGCACGAAATGCAAAAAAGAATGCCGAGACGGTGCTCTATCACTAGTTCATTTTGGTTGTGCATGCGCCGTGCGAACAGTGGTAGCTTTAAGCAAGGGCGACTTTACGTGTGTTTTACCCATGTTCAGTGCACACAACCTATAGATTCGGAGAAAAATAACTACCCTTCCACCAGCATCGAGTCAGCTAAGCGCCACCAACATTTTCAAACATTCAGAACAATCTCCACTATCGTTGGCCACGTACCCTATAATACCACTCATGACCACAACATTCTAGATGGCTCGACCGATCGATGTGGCCTGATGCATCCTGACCGCTTTGTTAGGAGATGCGCCTCCTAGCATCCACGAACGTACTTTAGGTTTCTATGCGGCCAAAGAATGAGGTGACATTTGGTGAATACGATAAACATTTTCTTGGCAATTATGCAAATGGGTTTCAGTACAGAGGGAACTGAAGAGTTTCATTGGTCAACGTCTATCAAGTTTCTCCAGATCTGTCCATCCTCACACGTGTGCAACGATAAGGGAGAACGAACTACAGTTTCTCATAGATGCGAAAAAAACGCACTAACACCTGAAACGGTTATTAAACCGCTTCTTGATAACCGACATTTGTGCAAGGGATAATGAAACTCGATTTACCACGAACACGGTAGACACTCAGCATAACCGTCATTCACTTTAACCGTCTCCTTCTGAGGATGGAACGATTCGTGTGCACCTCAGCAAGTGGCTTCATGGAGGATAAAGTGGTGGAGCCAACTCACGGCATCATCGAGGCACTCCTGGGATGCTCCGCTCTGGAGATAAAGTCCCTAGTGAAAAGTTGAATCCCCTAAGAATTAAGGATACCTTCGTTACGTTACGCAGCCGAAGGAAACAGCATTGCCAGTGTGGAACACAAAAACGTGATACTTCTTACCAACATTTTTCGGAATACCACCGGTCAAAATGGTTCTCTGGGAGCATTTTGGTCATTTTCATTTAATCTTTAGGGAAACAACAACGGTCAGATAACGTGGCACTATTGTGGCGGATGACGATCTCAATTAGTTGAACCTGAAAGCACAATGTGAGATTTGTGACTACAGAATTATGTGTAATAAACTGATTGGGGTGATGTATTTCATTTTTTCTTTTCACGTTGACCATCACTCACATTTGATCCCGGCCTTCGCATTCAGATAGACTTTCCAGCCAGCCTCCTTCGAAATGAAAAGGCACCAGACTCGAGTTTCGCTCTCATTAGAGCTCGTCAGTAGTGCATATCCTTGCCACGGCTGGGATTTGAACTCCGGACATTCCAATCATGAGGCAACCGTGTTGACCACTGCGCCATTGACCTCACATTCGGCACGACCGAATTATCAAATCTGAACGCTCAACCACTCCCGCTTGTGAGCAATGATCAGGTTGCCCGATCGTTTCGAGAAGAGACACAGTTACTGCCTGTTAACTTCAATCGGTAACCCCGCGATTTGGACTTCGAAGACAGGTCGAGATCACTGAACCCATTGAACCTGCAAGGCGATATTCCAAATTATTGATGAGTAGTCAGGGATTTGGTTTATGCGAAGGCTGCGATCAAATGTAAGTGATGGTCAACTTGAAAACAAACCAAATCCCCGACTAATCATCAGTACTGTATTCCTGTCGAGAAAGATTTGTTTACGGCGCTTGAGTCTCACTGTCGGACCGTTAATTTTCAAGTCACCAGAATTTTCGTTAGGCTCTTCATCCCAGCAGTTCGAATAGTCACAAATCTTTGATTAACGATGTGAAGGGAGCAAAACGAGAACCAGTTGGCGTAACCTTGAGCTGAGGTTTTTTCTAAATCGCGAGTCAAAGGGCTGAAGGAAGTCAATCGACCGAGAAGATTGAACTCAATGCTCACTTATATCGGCATGGAATTTCCATCATGCATGTTTTCAAGGCCTAATCCTACAAAGAACTGAGTGGTTAGATCGTGGCCGCACACCGCAAAGGTTGCCCGTGGACTCTATCGTGGGTAGCTGACCACCTTTCATCACCACGTGCACAAAAATTTGTCCATCCCGATGATTCGATTCCACATAGCAAAAAATCACCTGGCTGCCTAATCCGTTCTTCTGTATCTTTGTATCTACGGAAAATTGTGTATGCGGGTAAAATATACATGTGACAACCTCTCACCCTATTTCGGTGTAGTCACGGTTTGGAGAAAAGTAATCGTCGAGGGGTCACAGATTTGAGTGAACAGGACTGTTACTGTGTTTGCTCTGGAGGCGATCAGATAATCAGGATATCACTCACAAACGAATGTGGTTGAGGTTTCACGCGTTCATCCGGCAATGCCCAACCTAAGGTGGATAGCTGGCTGGTCTACACGGTTGCCTGATGAAGGCATAGTCGGAGTTCTAATCCCGGCCATGGCAAAGATATGCACTACTGACGAGCTGCTCTAACAAGAATGAAACTTGGGTCCAGTGTTTCTTTCCGAGAAAGGCCGACTGGAAATTTTGTAGGAATGCGAAAACTGCGATCAAATGTGGGTTGTGTTCAAGTTATATTGAAACCTTACTACTCATTAGAAACCAAAAGGTCAGTATGCTTTTGATACATGAGGGAACTGAGACTTGGTGTCCAAAGCGACCGGAATATTCTCAGATCAATGTGGTGTGCATCTGAGGGTTTCTGTTCGCAGTCTGGTTGAAACGCACAATTCGCGTATTGGTTTCCCCAAATAAACAACATCTGTGCCATCCGCCTTCTCGGTTCACAACAACGACACTGTCGAGATAGTTTTAGGCAACTCGTTAAGCTGCTTTTTCTGCTGTCCAAAAATGACTGTGATTGCCACGGCTGCTGGTTGTTTAAAATCTGTTTTCATTTAATCGGAGGTATGTCGGAACATTGAACGATTTGGTGGCTAGATTGTTCTAACTATGTGTATGTGGGTGTCTGATTCCTGACATTTTCTGCTACCTTGACGTGGTCGTTAGGTTTGTGTGATGTTTTGCTCCGGCAGGCTACGGTTAATGGCAATTCGGCCTCGCTAGTTTATTCACGTCAGATTGGCCACAGGGGAGCAATCAGAAGAAAGACAGCTACGGTCGTTGTAGGTGGTGCCGGCATGTTGTTTTCAAGTTCGGTTGGAAGTTTATTTTTACCTCGTCTGGTTCCACATGGGCTTGACTTGTTTGGTTCTGTAGTGGTACTGGCTGTGCGTGGTAACTTTATAGGTACGTGAGTATCGAGCTATTGCAATTTGGTTTTTGCTGGTGGTGGGTGAAGTTGCGTTTGTGTCTGTGACCATGTATGACCCGGACGACTGGTGGAGGAAACAAGTTGAGCGGATGCAGGTCTACGTCGATCACTGACAACACGAAGAGTTCTACGATTCACTTAAGGCAATTTTCCGTCCATCCGGCCAGTCCACCGAAGCACAGACTGACGTGGACACCGGCTTTTTGTGCATCCAACCAAAAGACATCATGGACATCGGACGCGAACATTTCGGTAGCCTGCCAGACCATCCTGCTAACAGTGATTGGCTAACCGTGAACATCCTGGCGCCACAAACAATCAGAACTCCACTTGTTGTCGCCACGGATTGACCAGAGGTGCAGAGGACGATTAGACAACTACCCAATGCGAAGGCTGTAAGCGAACATGGATTGTCAGGTGAAACGCTGAAGAAAAGTGGAGCGGCGTTGGGAAGCGCCATCTGCTCCAGCTGGCTCACTCCATCTGCGAGAAGGAAGCAATGCCCGAGGACTTCCGGGATGGTACCTGATAGTACCTGTGTTCGAAGGTAAGCGTAGTAAGCCATGCCCTGACAGTAATCGAAGCATCAGTCTGTTGAGCGGCGCAGGCGAGATGTTTGTAACAATCATCCTGAACCGATTGAATGAGAACTTTCTGGAGACCGATGTTCCTGATGCGCACCGTGGTTTCCGGGCGAGTCGTAGTGCGTCGACCTGATGATAGCTGCATGACCGTTGCAGAAGAGAAGTGTGCAGGGCGCAACCAGTCTCTGTTCGCCATCTGTGTGGAATTCACCAGGGCGTTTGATTCCGTGAGGCACGAGACGTTGTGGACGGTGCTTGATATGTTTGGATGTGCAGGTAATTTTGGCAAGTTGGTTGAAACGTTGCATGTGGACATGGATTTGAGGGTACGGTGTTGTGGATTTACGTCTGGTGATTTTGACATTGTCACTGGTGTGAATCGCGGTTGTGTCCCAACCTCAACAATGCTCATTTTGTATTTGACTGTTATGCCGATATTTGATTTTCATGTTTCTGTGGCAGACGGTGTTGAATTTGAGTAGCGGGCGGGTGAGCACCCAGTGAATATTCGAAGTTCTGGCACTGCATCTAGGCAGCGTACTTCAATGACGCACATGCTTGTGATCGCAGAAGACAGCGCGCTGATTGCACACGCTGAATTTTGACTGAAGCGATTGGTCACGCCTTTCGTGATCACAGCATCCAAGGTTGGATTGAACATCAACACAAGTAAGACATCCTCCTCCTTTCGGTTGATGCAGGGTGGAGGCGCTTTTGCTGTATCTGCGCCTGATATTCGCATCAATGGAGACGTTGTCCTTGCTGCGCAGACTCCTGCTACTTGGGTAACAACTTGTCTACAGGTCTCTCCGTAGACGGCAAGTTACGAGTTCGCGTGTGAAGGACTGGTGCCGCTTTCAAACGTGTGAACTACAGATGCTGAACTACCCCGGTTGTGTGGCAGCCAGGAATCAGTTGTTCACGCTGATATATTGCTGTCTGTGATGGAGACGATGCTTTCGGACGTGTTGCAAGACGTGTCTGGAGAAACCACAACCTGAATATGGATAATATGCTCTGTGTTTTTCCGTTCGATGAATGGATATTTTGTCGGCGCAACGTGCGCTATGCGTGCTCTTTCCATTTGGAGTGTGTAGAACGCACCTCAGGTGTTCGGTGTTCAGACGTGGTTCCGAACACAGACGTACTGTGGCGATTGGACATGGACGAGGTGGTAGCCTCGTTGATGTTGAGTCAGCTTCATTGGCCATGTCACGTTCGTCGGATGGGCGATGACTGTATTCCAAAGCAGTTATTGTGTGAGCAGTTGAATTTAGGTGATCGATCTCCTGGTAGTCACATCGCAGATATCAGAATGTTTTCCAGGTAAATATTTCGCATAGTAACATGGGTTACAGATGTTGGGATGAGTTGACGTTGAACCGGACGGTCTGTTAAATGCGATGGTGATGGGCCTCCGGATGTTCAGTGAGCAGCAACTGGGTGGCCGAGAAGGGAATCGCGCGATATGCGAGGTAGGCATCGGTGTTATAATCCGTGGTGACATGACCATATGGCGTTGCGATATGTGCGGTGGCAAATGCGGTGGTCTTTTGGGATTAGTAGTGTAGTGAGAATGGGCGATCGCACTATAAAATTCACGCTAGTGCCATTCAATAGCGGGGCGAGGACATGGATTTGGACGTGAAACGTCGGCGGGAAGAATGTGAGAGAGAACATTGTAGTGCAGCGTCGCGTGACGTGGTTGCTGTTACATAAGAGCGATGGGCGTGGGCATCCGTGACAACTGTGACGTTGTGAGACGAGTATCGTACGCAGATGAGTGTTTCTGTTTGTGGTCCTGTTGGTCTTCCGAATACATATCCCTTGTGGCATCCGCAATCTTGGCTCACAACAGTGGTTCGTCAACTCACTCTTAGTGCGTCGCCGGTGAAGAGACAGCGAGTATGTTATGGTCAGCTAGGTTATGTCAGTTGTGTCCATCGTTTCTTGTTCCCACTTA
The DNA here is from genome assembly GCA_008508345.1 of Paragonimus westermani. NCBI lineage: Eukaryota > Metazoa > Platyhelminthes > Trematoda > Plagiorchiida > Troglotrematidae > Paragonimus > Paragonimus westermani. The sequence continues at coordinate 20,419 of QNGE01005151.1, read as the reverse complement.
CCTGCGAATGTCCTCGTTCGGAACTCAACCACTCCCATTCTAAGAAACGTAGATGTCTGTGGCCTTCTACCTCCACTTTACTTCAACACCGTTAGTGTACTGTGTGATGATTGTTTTGTCTGTTTCCTTCCAGCTCAGCCGTGCATTCCACCTCTACTCCATATCCTTTGGCAAATGCACTGACGTGTAGTGCAACTCTGAACCACTTCTTGCATTTCGTTCTCAATATGTTCTCCCCAGCCTATATCTTACCACTAGAGTCCCTCCTTGTTCATCTTCAAAGTGATTACGGTTCCCGTTTCGATTTAGCCTATCAATTGGCTAATCGGCATTATCAGGCTGGACACAAATGCCTACCTCCCACATATCCCGGTCATATTCCTTCGGAATGACACTGGCTACATGGTGTGTGGTTGGAGCTACCAGTGGCGGAGTGCAAGCCGGTTGTGGTGATGATTATGCGCCGATGTCCTCTGACTTTGGTCACTACGAGTGATTAACCCGAATCGGATGCCACCAACCATATCTTTGTGCGTGATTGGTTTGTGTTGCGGTGATTCACAGTTTGTTCATTTCAGCTTACAGCTTTTATTACTGATTGTTTGCACACTACATGGGGGTCATAAGCTTCTCTCAGTTTGTCCATTTGCACTCATTATCACTTGCTCTTTTTCTGTTCTCAGCTGCCTTTACATCGTTAAGACTTGTGTCAACAGGGAAATGTGATCGAGGACGAACCATGGTAACGAAAGTACTTGGACGATGAGGACGATGACCGGAGTTGCGCCTACATACCCGTGTTATCTTACATACAGGCTGCTCCCTAATCAGAATTGATTAGGATGTCTGGTTTTGGGAAGACCTTTCAGGCAACTCTTGCAGCTGGGATTTCCGTGTGATATTCAGATGTTGCATCTTGCTTCTTCTGCCTATATCGGCACATAAAATGAGCGTTTCCAAACTGACTGTGAATTCCACATACTTTTAGTCCTCATGTGTGTAACTTTTTATTTCACACTGGAATATTTGGATTTGATTGTTCACTATCAGGGTGTGTGGTCTTTCGTATCTAGTTATCAGGTCGACTTCATTGGCTCAAGGAAGAACGTTCAACAGTTGAGCAACAAGAAAGTCGTTATCGACATATTTTCATCCTGAACCTGGTCGACTGTCAGAGTCATCCAAGATAGATGTAATGAGATCATTGAAGACCGGATCATTCACCGAAAAGAAACCGACATAGCAGATAATGTCACACAATTGCGTCCTCCACTTGAAGGAAATACGTACCACATCTTGTGTGTTGTCACACACTTCCCAGATTAACATCTAGTACAAAAAAGTAAACTGATGTTGAACCGGCTACAACTTCAAGCATTATGTTACATTGTAACTAAGTGGTGAACTGAATCAAGTGGGTCGGTAAACAAAGGTATCGTAACGAAACTGTGAAAATGTGCTTTCCTATAAAGCCAAGCGCAATGGCGGTACGTTGCAGTCAAGTATGTAAATTCGAAAGTTGTGTACGGTATGGCAGACACGTGTTTGAGGTAAATCTCTGGTTCCAGCGACAGTTTCGATATGTAAAAACGTATTTTCATTACATATTGTTTTTTTCGGTGACCTGAACGATTCCTAGTATTCTCTTCTGGACTGACCTTGACCTTGTCCGCGTCAATCGGAAATTGACCTGAAGCGAATTTACAGAACCTAATGTAGCACCTACAGTATTTAGCTATATGGAACTTGCAAATAAAGTACTTTTTGTATGTCATTTCCGTAACTGCCTCACAGTTGTTGCACGCACTTCTTATTGATCTGTTCAGTTTGAAGTTAACCTGCCTTGAGTGAGTGTAAAAATTGCAACCACTTAAGAATAAAACACTGTCGACGTTTATACATTACCTATCCTGCTCTACTCTGCCAGACACGCATGCGATAAGAGCCTAATCTTCACAAATTTACTCCATGGACAGAGAAAGTTTCTCCACACATGTCAAGCACGAAAGTACAGGCGTTTCCTCAACTCAAACACCGTTCTACATTCATTATTGATTCGTTCTTATAGGTTACGTGCAGCGGCTGGCAAAAGTAACTGTGCTGCTAATAGTGGGTTACCCGCCTCTGATTGTTTCACATTTGGTTAGGTCAAACCATCTCACCAGTCTTACACACCTTTTCGACTTGGTTACTTTAATCAGAAAAAGAATAGTCGAAACAGGTGAAAAGTTGCTTATTGGTAATCGTCGAAACAATAGCCATTCGCCTTTGCTCTCCTTCGATGTGCACTCAATCACGGTTCCGTAAAAATTAAGCTTTCTACCGCGTTCCGTTCACACTGGGAGTTGAAAGACGGCCTGATATTGATCGTTACTCTGGCTTTTAATTCTAGTCACTTAAATCGAGTTGGGTTGTTTTCCGTAAAGGAGCCTCAAAAATGCCAATTATTTTCAATGTTTGATCAAATATCGTGGTATCGGTCATACAGGATTAACCCATCTGAATATGCGGTAGTTGGGCTGAAGATAAAAATTCACACATTCTCCTTTGGGATAAAATGAGTATCCATGACAATTTTATAGAAAGTTTAATGTATTGTTGCCGCTTGGCATCAACCTATCAACGGATCTTCTTAAGACCAAACTCACATTAACAAGGTCAATACATTATTCGGATGCCCTTAAAGACGCTTCTGAATAAAACCATTGCCGGAACTTGGAAACGAAGTTATTGGTCTATACGGTCTTGATATTGCACGGTAGTGGAACAAGGACTCTGCATCAATAAACAGTGTGGTACCTTAGCCGTTTTCACTTACACATCAGTGGTCAGACGTGTTTCCAAATACCAAAATATCTCACGAAAATTCTCACTGAGTCGCAGAAAACAACGGCGACGAATGTGTAACTTCGATAATTCTTCGTCAGATCAACACAGTGATACAGGTTCAACAAAACTAAATCAATACTGCGGTAACTTCCCTTAGTACGTATAATAAGGTATAAAATTCGGAACAAGCGGGTTAAACCAATCAAACGATGAGCCACGGGTGAGCATGCTTAATGACTCAGGTATCTGCTCAAAATTAGGTCCGATAAGTCGAAGAGGAAGTAAGTGATGTGACCTTTGGCCATCGCAACTACAGGGTTTGTACGAGCTTATTTTGAGAAGAATGAACTGGATTGTCTAATCGGTTGGCAATCGATTGCACAGTGTCAGTAATATACGTAGTCCGGCTGGTTTGAGGTGGTTGGTGGGATTTCTGTGTACTGCGCTGAAAGCTTGCTGTCTGCTCTTCTAGTTGTATGTTACACTACAAAACACTCATTCGTATAGACCAGCGAAAACGGTTATCTTTAACGCACTCATTCTCTTTTGACCACCCTGCATTATAACGGCCTTCAATTATGCGTTTCTCGTGCTTCGGTGCCGTTAGTCTGAAGGGTTAACTTGTTTCACAGAAAACTGCTGCCTCCGGTTGTGCACGTTGTCCCATGTGCAACTTACTGATAACTTTCTTTCAGCTGAAGCTTCTCGTGAACAACACTTCTAGCACTTCTTTTGGCGGGCAAGCAAATAGCAGTCTAATCCGATTCCGTTTCAAGGTCAAAACTAAGCAGACAGCTGTACCTTTATGTCGCTATCACTCAGGAGGACTTTGTAAGTTCGTGTTTTTTTTTGCCACGCATTTTAACTCTTTACCACAGTCATTCTGAGGAGTTTGAATTCAAGTAGGCTTACCTGAGTTATTCAATGTCGCCGGTTCCGAGAACTACGTCTTGCTCCTGGAGTGTCTATTCGGTTTTGTCATTAGCAAGAGATGGATTTCACATCCGTCTTAAGCTTGGTAGTAAAAACCCACACTGGTTGACTTTCCGGCAAATGCCTCCACATGCACACCCCTCAGTCTGATTTCTACTGGTTTATACCGGAGACTGGGTGTATGTTTGAAACTTCGTGCGTTTCACCTCAAGCCACTAGAGGTAACCTATATATGCCGGCAGCTTCCGGCTAATTTGCTACGCCCACCCCGGTGGTTAACCAGTTTTGTTAAGTTTATCCATCTTTCGTGCACCTCTTTTCTCAAGTTGACATCGGTTTTTTTATTTTGGTGGTAATCGCTGGGCCATGTTTTTCTGTTTAGTTTATCGCTAAGTGGGAGTAGCGTCTAGACCACTCACTTAAACTAGCGTTAAGGCTGCGTTAATACATTAGATTGGACTAACGCATCGATAATAAGTCGTCCAGTTATTCGCAGAGGCCTACGGCCAATCACTGTCGACAACGCCAGCAAACTGACTTGTCAGCGCGCTGACCAGTTCAGATGGTGCACTACCGTAGCATCGGATTTTGTCATAACGAACATCGGAGCAAAACAGGTTGCTTAAGCGCGTCATGTGTTAAAACAAACGGGCTACAAACGGAACCAAACTGACCGGCAGAAAACCCGAGGCGTCAGGACCAAATGTGACTCTTTGTCTTATTCATGCATCTTGTCCATGAAATAATCGTTGGAAGTCAAGTAAAACTGAGACTTGCTTGGTGCCACAAGTTCTGCTTTCAATTTCCTTGCAGAATCTAACGAACTTTCTACAGGATGCACCAAAGGTCAGTTCTGGTTAACTTGCTGCATGTTCACTATCAGACCGATAGTCCACAAGTGTGCCATTCCTACCCTTCGTCATCACTGAGGCGGCCGCAGAGAGGTTCAAACAGTCTGAAGGTCACATGATGACGTACTCACTAACTGCTATCTTAGACATGTTGGAAAACTACCGTACTACTGGAAACGGCTTCCATTTTCAATGTCTAAGAAACCCGTTGAATAGTCTATAGTCGGACATGGTTCCGAACACTGAGATGCTGCGGCGCGCGGAAACAGACAAGGTTGAAGCCATGCTGACACTCATCTTGTTTCGTTGACTCCGTAGAACGGACGACAGACTGATTCCCAGACAGATGTTTTTTGTGCAAGTGATAGCATACCAGCAAAATCCTGGTGGTCAGAAAGTGCGATATAATAACGCAATCCAAGCAAGTTCTTTCACCTTATAGTATCGACTTCGGATCTTGGGAGGACTTAGTTCTGGGTTGGAGGGTCTGGGGTGATAAGACCCGGATGGGCGTCCGGAGGTTTGGTGTATAAGAATTCCGCAGCCTTGAACCAAAACGCACAACACACAAAGGAACCATAGGTGCCATAGTACCTGGCAGTATGATCGTTTGGAGGATTGAGTGAGGCGGTAAATGAGCCACCATCTCGGTTTAGTGGGTCATCATCATATTCAAAGCACACTGTCAGCGTGAAGACGAAAAGCATGTCAGGATCAAGTAGGTTATTCCGATTATATCGAATTGCTCATTCGCACAAAGCAAGAAACGATGTCACTCGGTAAATCACGTGCTCTCCTTTTTAGAAAGCTGCGTCACTGTGGCCTTTCATCTGTTCTGTCTCTCACCTGTTTTGATGCTTTGTAGGATGAGTGTTTTGTTTGGTTTTTGCACTTAACTTCGGTATTTTCTTTTTCATCCTGTCAGGAGTAAGATAATCTCTACTCCTATAGTGAACTAATTCTTACCTTTTATTTTCAGTATTGTTCTTATGAGTTTAGATTTTACCGCTGGGGTCTCCAAAGATTTCATTTCTCTGCTAGACTACCAACCAGCTAACTAGCGCTAGTTTTCAGTCGCACGCCTTCTGGTCAGTTTCTTTGGGCTTTTTATGCAATATAACTGATGGGCCAGTCGAACTACCAGTGATGAAGCGTAAGTCATCTGTGTGGTGTCTTATGTGTAGATGCCTTATATCTGACCAACGTAGCAGGCTAATCCAGAATGGACGTTGTCAACCACATGCGTACGTTTGTGCGTGCGTGTATGCAAATAGCTTATTCAAGCGTTTGGACATTCTGCTAACCGTTCCGTTATACTGTAACTTTCACCAGCTGACCTTGTCTCTTAACATCCTCAAATGAATGACTTAACACTTTCCTGAGGTGCCTCACTACCTCTAATCCACATCATGAATGTTACACGGTTAATCACCGAATACGAATATTCTTCTTACCCAAATTCCGAATGTGATCGCTGAACAGTGATTAGGGATAGTAAGTTAGATGCACATTAAGCGTATCTGAAAGTACTTAATGTGTTACGTCCATTCCTTACTGCCGTCTCTTTCTGGACTGCTCTGTCGACCTCGTTTCTAGGAAGTTGTGAAAAAAACTCTAATTGTTTAAAAGTTGACCTCGCAGCCTTAAGATTTATATGTTACTATCAGTGTTCTAGATGCCGAAGGTGTATTTGTAGGCAAGCAACACGGATGGAACGAAACTTTCCAGTTCAAAGGTGACATTCTTTTAAATTTGTTTAGTTGAACTATGTTTGTTGTCATCAAAATGCATTATGAAAACATGCCCGTTAACATTAGATCAATATTTATCACTGAACCGTGGTACGGATTTTCTGGTTGTTGATAGTGCAATGATCATCCAGAAAGAGTCTCCCTCTTTGAGAAGTATTCTCAGAACGTTCTATCTTTTTCGATTACAGAAACCAATCCCTCAGTAATTTGCCTAACATACTTCTGGGGGATTTAAAGAAATCTAGTCAACTCCAGAAAAAGCCAACCTTATGAGACTCTACCCTGTTTATATGGACAAGACCCGCAATGTTCCCGTTCCTGAACATGAAGTGGTCAGTGAAAAGGTGCACTTGGGTAGTAACATTTTGCAACCCTAACCAGTGTTCACTGCTTTCATCATGGTTCCACGAAAATATTTTTCGTATTTATGTGGTAAAGTGAAGATTGTTCCAATTGGTGAAAAGATCGTTACGTTCTCGAAGCGGTTAGTATGATGTTTATCTGTCTTTTGAACTTGTCTTTATTTAAATAAACGTCACCTCCCATAGAAGAAAGAACTTCTTCAAAGAAGCAGTGTTACAAGGAGAAGCACCTTTTGGATAAAAGATTTTCAGAACCATACACTCTCATTGCAAAGATTAGAAGCAGACCAGCCCTCTGGCGAGAGAAACTGTACGGCAGGATAATCGAGCAAAACTCAACAGACTGGCCGAAGAGCGGTCAGTGAGAGGAGCAAAAGTGGCATTAGAAAACTACCACATGTTTTTGTGTCTGACCGAGGAACGCAACTTTCTTCTCTCATCCGACCTAATCGGGTATTCTTGAGAGTGAATCACAACTATGTACCTATCACCTGGGCTTATGCTGTCTGACATTATCCCAATTAGTGCCAGTCTTACTGTTGCCTGGCAATTAATGCTAAATTTCTTGACGTTCAGTCAGGCAGTCTTTTATGTATCCTCCGAAACACATATAGATATCATCGTTGTTTAGCTTGATTTGTGACCTTTCTTCATCGTATGATTGCCACAAGTTGTATGCAGAGAACGCTCAATAGTTTACATCATTTTCAGAGTCTGTGGTATAATATGGTCCGAAAAACTGTTGAGATCGTAGCACCAATCATGAATGCAGGCATATTTTAATGGGTCGCACTAGATCGGTTTTCATGTGGCTGATGTGCAAGCCCTTACAAAATGAAATACTACCACTGATAAGCAATCAACTGAATTCACACTAATTCTGGAGTTGTGGGTACAGTAGACATCAACTGTAACGATTTGTCCTTGTCACTTTATTTTGCAGTGGAAAACACTTGGAAATTCTTCTTCAACGCACTGAAGAACATTATGATGAGAATTGACTATCCGGTTGAGTCACTGTTTCCTCTGTTTTGTACAAATGCATAACAATTAATTCTTTTTATTTCTCTGCTTCTAAACAGTCACAGATTGTTGAATACCGAATTCCGTTGTCTACTGTTAGTTGTCAGGGGATTCAAAATTCTTTCATTCTTAACAGTTTTCCATAGGATAGATCGCAAAAGACCAAGCATTATACCAATTATTTGGTAAAAAATCTGTCACAACAAACTAACTTAACAAATCGATATCTGTTTTCTTATTGAACTATGTGAACAACGGAATTCAGAAAGGTTGAATATAACAACTGGAAATCTCCTGAACAATGTGCAGGCAACCAAAGTAAAGCATAGTTACCATCATTGCCCTCTATTGCTTGATCAGAATCTTAGATGCCCAGAAGATGGTTATTTTGACAACAAAATCCTGTGAGGTGTTTTGTGCATAACAGCAATGACCCCTTTTAATTCCTGCGAACTAGTGGATATTTTATTAGCAAACATGATGGTTAGGTTGCGGTGTAAATGGCAATCTCATAAGACGACATTTATCCCAGAATATATTCACAACTGTTATAAATTCATCACACACTATATATAAACAAACTGTTTGAGTAGAATAGAATGGCGACTAATGCGCACATGCATGCCGGACGCTCTGGCTTCGTGTAACCGATACACTCGTAAACCCAATTTGTGCAACGTGGAGAAAACGGGGGACAGCGTTCCCCAGAAGTACGGGGTTCCAACGATAGTCCTGTAAAAGGAGATAGCAGAAACAAACGTGAGCCAAAGGCCCAGTAAGACACGCACACGACTTACACAAACGAAAACCAAAATGGTGTCAACAGCACGCTGTGTTACACACACGAGTCAGACTGCCAAAGTCAATTAGCAAACTCCACGGCTAGCAAACGGCATGCACATGCGTTCTAAATCGACACCGTCTGATCGACATAATCTCGGTGAAGGTAAACAACGTCGGACCAGTGTTACATAATAACACCTCAGCGAAGTACCTCATGAATTGTCTGTTGGCTGTATGTATTGGGCTGTGCATAAGACCGGGTTTCTGGCTTAATATTGATCTGTCATGTGATCTGTAGTGTGCTGATGTACCCCACAGTTCGCTCTGTCATTATATACGTATTATTGCAACTGAACATGAACTAGTAGATAACGAGACAAATGTACTGATAACTGTACCATACACTGTGTTTGTAAAACCTATTGGTTGAGCCCGCTGAACACGTGCGTCTCAGTACTTTATCCGGAGACACGTGTTTGCTTTAAGTGGCGAGTTGAGAAATGCCGCTTTCTTCTAGCTTCAGCAGGCAAAGATTCTAGTGTTTTTCCTCATTGGAATGATACATACAACATTGCTGGTGGCTGTTTCATAGATACCTTTTTAAAAATGTGATGTCTTTCACTTTTTAATCACTCACTGGAACAATGGTGGTTACTGAATTGGTACGGTTATATACGGACATACACTTCTGCTTGCAGCCACATGGAGATTTCATTGGCTTTCCTGTGGTATAATATGACGAATTGTTCCAGAACTATTCCAAAACTATTATACCTGCGCTATTAACTATGTTAACGTGATTCGTCCCAACGAATTGTTCTTTCCATGTAGATTAATCATGTGGTGCGATTAAAGCCACAGTCGTACACTTCCGGCCTAATCGTCTGCTGACCGTCTGCGTTCTTGAACTGCCTGGACAAACTCTGTGCCGACACCGTTGCCAACGTTTACATGAGACCACCTGAACCGTTAGTTCCACAACTTTGGACTCGGATGCAAACGGCGTTGCTTGAAGTTCAAAATGGCCTACTCAAAGGGCTTCTCCAAAAGCAGGCCTTCTAACCGATTCGGGTTAGCCAACGGCCTTAACAAACCGTTCTCACGAAAACCGAACTAGCTGGCACAGGAGTGTGCGTGCGTTCCAAATCAGGTTGCTTCGCTCCAACATCTCAACTTTTTGACAATCAAGATCAATACCACCTGATTGCTGACACATCTGTAAACGTTTCAGTGGTCGAAAGGCCAGACTGGGATGGGAACTAACCAGGCCAGTGAGTGCAAACGGACACGGTATTTCTTCAACGGACTGTCATCACGATGAGTTCTCCGTCGAATAGTGCTTCCCTGTAGGAAGTGAAAAAAGTTATGTAGTTTTGTAGTATCTGATGTGACCTCTTATAGCCATGTTGTCAAGGTGATACGCGTACCTTGATATGCCCCAATTTTGTGGTCTCGTTGTTGAGCCGTGTAGCTCCACTTCATGTTTTAACTGAACATTTTAACTGGACCCTATTGCTATGATGAAATCAACTATTTGCGTTATTTTGCTTGACATGAATAGCTCGTTCAAAAATTATTAATAAGTTGAACTTATTTGGGCATTACAGACCTGCTTCATTCCGAAAGAAAATATATCCACGGTGCCAAGACCGTTTTGTTCGGGTCGATACAAATCATTCGCGTACTACGGGTTTTGGTGAGATAATTGTGATCCAGGATGATACGCCGACATATATGTGTATCGATCGAACTGGGTAGACTGAAAGGCATAGCATGCATCCTACAGGAATATTGTTTACCCAGAAACTGACCTCCCTAGTGTTGTCCAAACCACAGATACAATGGCTTCTAATTGCAGGTTAGAATCAATATTTCCGTTACGTCGAAAGCAAGTTGGAACCACGGGTCCAAGTGGACCGTCAATATTGTAATATCGATTTTAGATATTGAGGCAACTGAACTTTGAACCGGACGATTTTAAAAGTGTACGATCCAGTTGAACTTCTGTACGTCCTGTGGGCGACAACCGCACGATCGTGAATCCTAACGATATGTGTTTCTAAGTGACAAACACCGGAAAGTGATATACACTCAACAGCATCTAATGACGGAACAATATACTATTTGAATGAGACTTTGGACAAACCGCACCAAAGCACTTCAATACTACTGTTCGGTTCGCCTCAATTCGATGCTAACTAGCCCCGTGTTTATGATGTGGGCTGATCAAAACCTTCCGGGTAGTTTGGGAAAAATCGATCCACTACAGAAGTGGTTCATTTTTCGAGAATTATTCAAAAAATATTTTCATTCGCTTTAATTTTGTCCTATCGCGCCACAGCGTGCCGAAACTCAGCGTTAAGTGTCCTCTTTTTCTTCTGATTGGCCCATTCTGCTTTAAGTGCACCAATTTAGATGGAACTTTTCAAGGCCATTCAAAGTTTACACACAAGCACATATTGGTCTAGCATGTGATCTTTATTTTGGAGGCAAATATTTGCGCGACTAAAGGTCAAAGTCACTCGTGTGCTTCTGCGGCTTTGGGTACTTTTTGTGTTGCGTATTGGAGATTTGCGTATTTTCTGTAGGTGCGTTAGCCATTTCCAGTTTTCGTCGATCAGGCAGGTCATAACAAGATAACGAAAGGTCTATTGGGAGCAGCCACAAACACCGGAGGAACTCAAAACCACCATAACCTCGGAGTGGAATGCAACCTCGGAGATTGCTTTGCAATGTGTGCTTTCATCGTGCGTAATGCGAGTGCTCTTGTGTATGCAAAACCATGGACAACGTCTTGAGCATCTCTTGTTAATTTGTGGTTTAAATACTGACGTTTGTGTTCTTTCTTTCTCCGCTTGGAGATAATGTCAACCTGTCGGTAAAACACTATATCCCTAGCTGTAATCGAGCGATTCGTATAATTAGTAGATTCACTCAAATATGACTGAAGTAGGGAAATTGAGCAGACATATAGCTAGTGGTTGTTTCACTAAGGTAGCGTTTTGGTTTGGATTTGGCAAAATACTACGGAGTAGACAACATAGCGGTGTGATTTATGCATTTATTCCGGGTGGACAAAAAGTTGATCAACCTGTGTGACATTGAAGTTCACTGCAAATCAAGTTATGGTTAGTTAAGGCTAGTGGTACCGTCATTAGTATGGACAGGATGTGCAAAGTTCGTCTACACAGTATAAAGACAAGCTCAACATCTATGATCCTTTCTTCTAAAATCGCACTTTGCTCCCTTCGGTGGCAGTCCGCAAACGTTAGCTGATTGCAGCATGATAATTCGTTGACTCCAAGTTACAAAATGCTTTTTACACCATGAAAACTCCAAATTACACAGTTCATCCAAACTAGGAGTTCACACCAAATTCTAGGCAACCAACATCTGCCTTCCTCAAATCAGTAGCGTAGGAGTTAAATGCCCAGATACGACGAGTTGACGTGAGGGGGAACGATACAGATGACTTATCTCTAATACAAAATGGTTCAAGCTGGAACAACACATCTGTCAAAATGATAGTCCTTGCAGCTCGAGTGTAAATGACTGGTTGCTCCCAGAACGGTCAGGTAGGTGAGTTGGTCAGCATCAACGCACTCATCGCACAAAGCACTGTCAACATGGTTATCACGCTACAGCTAGGCGAACAATGAGTCACCAGAACCCGATCGACAGAGTGATTGCCAATGCAACTATGGTACAGAAAACATGTCGAAAGAGCATGAACCGCCTAGTCGGGATTTGGCACGGACTTGCTGAGAACCCTAATGAGTGGTACTGTAAGACTAACGGCTTCCACCATTTTGACACAATACACAACTCGACAGTGACTCAACGTTGAACATCATTACTGACTATTGGAGCATTTCCAACGACGATGTCTCTCCTCAAGCAACATAACTTGAACGTCTCATTTGCACCCAATGGGAAGCTCCCAACGAGGTTCGGATCATCTGACTCTGTATGGTTTCATGGAATGCTAGCGTTATTTCAATCCCCACCACAGACCAACTAATCCGAAACCTGAACACTGTTCGGGCGATTTTCCTCCTAACGGGAACATTTTCTGCACCATCTTCAGACGTTCACCTCAGTTTCATCACAGTCGCTATTCTCTGTTGATTCGGCGTTTACTTTTTCTGATGTTGGAGCTCAATTTTTTTGGATGAGCGATGATAGTGAATTTCTTCGACATGCACGCTTTTTTGCCTAGCCTTCATAATTTCTGCCAAGTAATCTACTCCCGGATGCATCTTACTACGATTATCACCCATGTACTAGTCCTATTGCTCTGAGTCTTTTCTTACATGATGCTCTCGTTGGATCTGCTGGTGCACACGGTGCTTCTCTGTTAATAAATCCTGTTTTTTTTCCCGCCGTCAAGGAACATACCACCAATGCGTATCTCTTCTCTCCTGCATACCAGTTATCTCAGTGAATGCACGACATATACTTCGATGTTCTTCGGGTGTAATCTACGGTAGCTGATGCTATCAGTATTAGCGCTATGTAGAATGCGTGACTCGGAAATGTGAAAACTACAGTCTGACATTTACTAAGGGGCGAGGCATTTTTAACGGCGTGAATGAATGCGGCGCGTCATCAAACACTATGGAGTTTCGGTTTATGCAGGAGTGTAGGGCATGGGTGTTACTGAAATATATTTATATAACATCGCTTTCTGAAGATTCTCGTGCAACCTCTCACAGTCCGGAGACCCAGTCGCCTAGATAACTTACACGCATGACCAAATTCTACGAGGTGATTCAGTCGACTCGTTAGAGACTCGTGTTGGACTGCTTCAAGTGAAGCTGTTCAAAATAGGACTATTCATTGATTCGACAAAACATTCTGCACACACGTACGGTAGCTGGCGGACATCCGAGTAAATCATATTGTATATTCACTGACCATCGTCGATCGCCATGATTCTGCCTGAATGCCAGCTTGACTCGAAAAAGTCCTTGGGGATCCTTCAGTATAAAGTATAATCTTTCGATGGCACCTATCAAGAACCCAAAGAGCTGACGAAGAGGCAACCACTGAAACCACAGTGACTTAAACAGTCACTTCAACAACACGCAGTTCTCCGTCCCACATATCAGCTAAAAACTAGGCTGATTCACCGGCTGAACACAGCAACTGATGAAACAGCTTGGAACTGGCTCTGACCTGCGGAATACAGCAAACAGAGTCTTCCTTATTCCGAAGAACTTCAGCAGATTGAAAATTATACAGACTGATTTTTGCATAACCCTTTAGCAAGGGAGTGTCATTGGATCACTATCAACCCACTTCAAAAGTCCCACTTCAGTTATCTCGAAAGGAAGTATCCGTCAGACTCTACCGCCGCCAAACCTTGAATGCTTTACTAGCAAGCTGGTACAGTGTCTGAAGTAAAGAAACTGTAGATGCAAGGGGGGGAGAAATCTGTTTCGAAGACACTTGGGAATATGGGCTCGAGGAACTCCCATTTTATGCTTACAATCCACAGATGTTTCCGGTACGCGGACTTTACACCTGCATAATGAAATTACTCACTTGCGTACTACTCACAAAATACTGCTGCTCATGGGACAAATCGTTAGTCGCGGAGAAGGTAAGGTGCCGCTCTGAGGCATGTCACAAATCCACCTCATACACATCACACTATCGTTCCATCATTCACGAGGCTAGCAACCGTTGACGTGGCAATATATTGTTGATTGACGCGAAGACTCTGTAACAAAGCCACGTGCATCAAACCCGACTTGTGATAGACACGATAGTCCAGCTGAAAAGGAAAGTACACGAATCTCAGATACACACGCACCTCAATTAGAAAATTGTTCCGCCATTGGAATTACACATTCACAAAGTTTTCCTGCTTGTTGCTTGTCTCTGCTGATTACGAGCTTATTCAATCCGTTTCCTATCAAACACTGGTATTCAGAGGATTTCTCACGACAGCATATAATGACTTCCTTCCATATGGAGCTCTGCAAACTTTTGTCGTATAAACAACAGAAACCACAGATGTTCTATCACAGTCAATCTCCATAGTATTTCTTACGTTTTCAACTTACCAATAACTTCAGTTTATTCAAATTATTGGCTATATATTAAAATAACATGTATACTGGGATCTGTCTTTTAAGCATATGTTCCAGGTACGTTTTACAATGTTTAAAAAACAGCACTGTGTGTGCTCAATTTTATTCTCATTTGTTTCCCTACCACTATTGGGCTAATGCATACCGATGACAACGAAGTCGTGTGAAAGAGTGAGATCATATCATTTGTCCTCATTATTTGCTTCATTGTCAGTTAAACATTACATAGCTTTTGGCGTTATTGTGCAACGTTAACAAAATAAGGTCATTTACCGGGTAATTAAAAACAACTTATTCTAATTTTGGACTTACCAAAAGGTTGACACGCGAAATCAGCATTTACCACAATTTGGCAGACCATCAGACTCATCGGTAGTGCGTGCACCTCTGCTATCGAATCAAATGCCACTAAACGTTTCTGTCAACATTTCTCATCTATGAGAAAAACCCTACTTTGACAAGCCTACCACTGTGAGTGAATTTGGGCCGGTCAAAGCAAACGTGAAAAAGTCGACTATGAAGTACTTATGTAACGTATTAAACCATTGCAACAACCCTGATGAAATATAGTAATCTTCTCGTTTCTCACGTTCAACTGAAATGTACAGGTTTATTTAGTGTAAGCATTTTACGGTTGGCAAGTAACAGCTTCTGTGCTCAGTCAATCTCCTCTCTGAAATTCTTCAGTGTGCACAGCTTCAGTACATCAAGTACAACATGGATTGCTTCCACTGGAGCCAAACGATCAATCACATAGTCGCCATTTTATTCAAAAGGTTTATCCTCTTCGCCCAGACTTCGAGCTGTACTTGTCCACTTGCCTTTCCGCATCATGGCTGTTATTGACCGAAAGAACGACGGTAGGAAACAACCTAATTCATCAGCATCTGTTTCCAGGTCAGATTGCCTCCAACTCCTAACAAATAGTCATTTATCGGTTCTGGCGAATTATTTAAATTTCTACACTGCTAAACCTATATTGGAATGGTGTTTCTCGAATCGGGTACAATATCAAAACTTGCGTTTCAGCCTACAAGATTGGTGGTTGGATAACCAAATTAGTGCCTGGTTCATATAGTGAATTATCACAGTATTGTGTTGTGATATGTATTCCAAGCGTACGTTTGATCACCTCACACAGGCTCGAAGTGGATCAGCTTTGTTACCGAAAGTACTAGGCACCTGCGTTTACCGGATTCGTCGACGACTGGGAGATGTTATACACTCTTGGGGGTAATCCGGTTGCTGTCCGGACGGTAAACAGTTGGTCAACATTTTGGAAATAGCTGAGATTCCTCACCTTCCCTCTTACTAACAAAGCCAGCTTTTGCTTAGTTCTTTCGGCATAAATTGACGCAGTTACCCGCACCCTAGGAATTTCAGTCCTCACTGTTCTTGTTCCACTTGTCTCAAAAGACTGAAGAATCTTAGACACAGCACAGGGCACTCTGTTCAAGACAGAAGACGTTCTCTGACTATGGATAACTCAAACTAGTTTGCATACAGTCTTTGAATGCGTTCTGTTTGGGAGGTGGGAAGATTCGCTTCAGGTGTGAAGTAATGAGATTAGCTTCCAATAAGTTGAATGAGGAGAACAGAAAGACACGAGCAGTTTGAATTGTTCAACTTTTCAACCAAATCAGACGGTCTGCTTCTAGAATGTTTTAACCGAAGTCATATTGACAAGATAATCGTGGTCAGGACATGCACTGCATCCCAACGGACTGGTCGAACAATTTTACCAGTAGGTGACAGTGTGACTGATGTGGATAAGCAGTCTTTACATCTGGTAGTTTCTAACAATCAGCAGCACTTTGAGGATAGGGGGTTGTTCGAAATGTGGTTGATGCATGCAGGTTGAGTATGAATGCCGGCATCGTAAACATAGCTTCCAGTGTGTTAACGGAACGAAAAGAATCATTAAATTTACCTAATAGTTTGATTTTCAAAGTTTTGCTTATGCGGCTGTTGGACTGAGCCAGTTTTTATGTTGGACTGGTGCTGTAATCAGCAACAGGTCTTACGGCGAGTCCATTTTTGTACAGTTTTGAAAGGCCATAGAATCCTGAACGAGGATTAACCTAAGGATTAAGAATGAACCAGGCGAACCGGCCAAGTTCTCCTCTTATAATCCAAAATGACCTTGTATGTTTGCGCTTCTACTTTATTCAGAGTTGCGTTAGTTCTTTGTCCATGTATTTCCTCATATGAATCTACAGCTGTTCGTTCCAACAAATTGTTTCAGTGATCTCTTGTTTAGAAACAGTTCTGCTATCGTTTTGTTTGCTCTGGCAACGAGAATCGATCGATCGTTCTTGATTATAACAAAAGCATCTTGTGTCGCATTTGTTAGATCTGAGGCAACATTAGAAAACGTTCACAATTCTAAACCTTGCTTAATTCTTGCTTATCTTCCGGTAACCTATTTAGAGTAGGTTTAATTTCGGAAATATATCCAGTAGTTTTTTCCTATTTGCCCATCACTCATATTTGATCGCAGCCTTCGCATTGAGATAGACTTTCCAGCCAGNGTTGTGTCCATCGTTTCTTGTTCCCACTTACCTGCGACTGCCCTCGTTCGTAACTCAACCACTCCCATTCTAAGAAACGTAGATGCCTGTGGCCTTCTACCTCCACTTTACTTCAACACCGTTAGTGTACTGTGTGATGATTGTTTTGTCTGTTTCCTTCCAGCTCGGCCATGCATTCCGCCTTTACTCCATATCCTTCGGAGAATGCACTGACGTGTACTGCAACTCTGAACCACTTCTTGCATTTCATTCTCAATTCGTTCTCCCCAGCCTGTATCTTACCACTAGAGTCCCTCCTTGTTCATCTTCCAAGTGATTACGGTTCCCGTTTCGAGTTAGCTTATCAATTGACTAATCGGCATTATCAAGCTGGACACAAATGCCTGCCTCCCACACGTCCCGGTCATATTCCTTCGGAATGACACTGGCTACATGGTGTGTGGTTGGCGCTACAAGTGGCGGGGTGCAAGGCGGTTGTGGTGATGATTATGCGCCGATGTCTTCTGACTTTGGTCACTGTGAGAAAATAACCCGAACCAGATGCCCCCAATCATGTGGATGAACAAAAGAACATGGAGATATTTTCATTTGGGTATTGTTGAAGGAAATTGATACAGCAAGTGGAAATCTACATTTGATCGAATAAAACACCGTTGATCAAATGACGTTCAGAATCCTTTTTGAGACTGACTGGGCAGTATGCCCAGGTCAACAACTTTCATCCGCCAAAAAACGCGTAAAATGGTTTGATATCTTACTAGCGAAGAATGGTAAACCTGTTCTATAGATACAATGCAGAAAAATTCTTGATTGCAATCACCAATGTGCTGAGCGAAAGATGACTACGTGACCGTTTGGTCATGCGTAACATGGTCGCTACTAACTCACACGTTTCAGTTACCATGGTGAAGGTGAAACCCATTTTCTCCCATCCAACTTTCTAGAGTGATATCGTGATGGAAAGACTCAACCGTCAGCTATATTGGACTCTTCGAGGCATCACTATGGTGGCAAAACCACGAAGCTCGTTCACCAATTCTTTGTTGCTTATTCTTGGTCTTAGCGACTGTTTACATGTCCTCACCCGATCAGTGCTTTCGAATTCTTGCTCCAGCTATTCTGCAACGGAATATGTAAATCGGACGATTAAGCTTGTATCCAAAAGAATCACAAAACAACATCCTGTCTGACTCTGTAATGATTTAATGAGAATCGTCAATAACACAATAGTTGCACATCTTACCAATACGGATTATCGCGTTGATCCAAAACACGCCTCCTCATAGATAGTATAGTTCCGGCCAACCATCCCAAGCTGGTCGCACAACGGTATTGATCATTGGGAGTCGACTGCTGTTCGATTACCCAGTCCATTCCTTTGTTCTCAAAAGAAGTTCCCACATGCCATGTGGATGTCGTGGCTTCATTTGCCAGACAAACTTCAACCACGAACTCTGTGGTCTAACTGAGTTCAAAACTCTAAACTACTTACCATCGTCATCGTGCGGGCACGTTGTTTCTCCCGTTGATTCGAATCCAGCCGACCCACAAATTTTTCATAATTGAGTCTCTTATAAACCATGTTAGCACCTTTATTCGTGTGTAGTAAAATACCACAGAACAGATACCACATTGCAACTTCATTCAGTTTGGACAAGCAGAGATTGACTGTTACATAGATGGCAAATATATATCACGTTATTGATATCCTCTAATGTCTACATGATGCGTATGGCTCATTTGTAGAGTAGAATATATATCAGTATCGGTATATGTTTCAAGTTCTTGCAGTGTTTGCGGACATCCTCTGTAAACCGTATGCTTGAGGTAACCCCAAAGGAAAGAATCTGTTGGGATAACACTTGGCGGTCGCGAGGATGCCTGAATATTTCATTCAGATATTCAGATATATATGTATAGAGCATGTTATGGCACTTTACTATCCCGTTGAAATAAGACCCATTCAAGTATTGTCAGTTGCTCCAACAGTTACACGACCTTCTAATTCAGCAGTTTTGAGATGAGAGTATATTAGATTGTGAATAGTAACTCGAGCAGATATGTTGCTTGTAGGGTTTTTAGCAAACAAGAAAAGCTCCATAAGCAATGTTCAAAACGATTGTCGCTCAAAGCGACAAATTTCGCCCTGCTGGTCCTGTAGTGGAACAAACCGATAAAGGTCGTTGATGTGCCAGGAATGTGTTTCTGNGAAGAACGACAATGTGGTTGAAACACGCAAGCAACCAGCGTCCGCAGTCGCAAGACACGTCCTGACCACTGGTCACGTTATCGACCCAATTTGTACATTCAGAATCCTATTACGTCATTCGAATCCATGATTCTTGCGGTTTGCTGAGGCAGTCGCAATCAATCGACTGAAGCAGATCTTGTGTGTTCAGAAACTGTTGCTCGCAAACTTGACCCTTCCCTGAACTTAGTGACCTTTTTAAAACCACCGATTGACCATCCACCCTGTTCCCCTAACTGCTCGATATAAAAAATCCGTTCCATGTTATTGTAAATTTGGTACTGACGAGTCAATACGGAATGGTTGCAGCTGCCAGTTTTCGTGTTCTAACGGTTTTGTTTAAACTTCTGAAGTGTCTGAACTGTTTCAAATCTACAGTGCGTTTTTTGCAGTCTGGTAAACAACACAGAAATGGATTTGCTGTGTGAACATGTTCGAACAAGTGTTTTGTGATTTGACTTTCAATTGACTTTCAGTTTTGTTACTTAAAGACCATTTGTATCAGCCTAATATAAGAATTGATTGAAAACAGTTCTGTTTGCCGAAGCCAAAATAATCAACTTTACAGAGTTCTGTGAAGTTTCTGGGGTTTCTAAGGCTGCTACTTCATGGAATCTTGTTCAACTTACGAATAGCTGGAATGGATCGCGAGTACTGAAAGCGTTTTACTTTGAGAAAGAAAACCACACTTCGGGTGAATCAGTTCAGAAAAGCATGTGTGCACAGTTGTGTTAGCTTCTCGTATACGGTTTTCAACTTGTGATACACCTCCACTACTCAAATGCAATAAGCATTTGGATCCTAGGCGTCAACGTGCCCCCACAAAACATCGACGTTGGGTCATATCTTCATGCCTTCATGCTATTGAAGTAGATTACGATACTACTCGGTTCATTCCAGAAAATCTCATCAACGTTCACAATCAAACGACAAAGCAGGAAAACAGGATGTGAGGTCAATGGCGCATTGGTCAACAAGGTTGTCTCATGAAAAGCGTGGTCGGAGTTCAA
>QNGE01005150.1:33965-46986 GCA_008508345.1 Paragonimus westermani | reverse complement strand
CCTGCCTGGATGGGGTCCTCGTGATCACACAAACTGCTAGTTAGAGACGCTATCCGAGATGGCGGTGTGTCGCAGTCAATGGCGTACCTGTATCCATACCATTTCTAGTTCTTCCTCTTAGTCTCCTTCAATCTTTGTTGTCCTTCGTAGTACTCTTTCCTTCTAGGATATTCCACGTCACTTTTGGGGTGAGCGGCGGCCCGAGCCACAGTACCTTTTGATCAGGCTCATGGCTGTTATGATGATGATGATGTTTGTTGGTGCCCATGCAGATATAGCAAATAAGCAACGTCTTTTTTTATCTATCGACAGAATGTGACTGAAGTATCCATTCTGACGGCACATGGACGACCATCATTTAAGATTCTGCCGAGTGGACTATGCCCTGCTTCAAAACCCAATACAATCACCACTCCAACTTGAACACGGGATTTGGCTACATCGTCACCAGACTCTAGGAACGAACCGATCATCCATTGGATTATCTAAGCGCGAATTCAAGCGAAGGGTAAAGCCAGGATCACAACCCTAAGCAACCGAAAATGACACTGTCCCATGATTGCAACCGATTTTCGTCTAACTGCTTCCCTTTGGCCTGTCTATCTGGATTGAAAGAATGGAATTCCTAGTTAGTACAACACTCCGGATAGATGCTAAGCAAAAGCTTGACCATTACGTCAAGGTAGCAGAGTAGGTCAGGGTGACAAATTGTGCGTCGAACTTTCCGCTAGTCCATGACAACCGACGTAATCTAGACCAAAGATATTCGGATTCGGACGGCTGGTCAGATGGTCCGCCTCCTCGCCCCCTTGTGTTCGAACGAAGCGGTACACCGAGGTTCGCCATTGACACTCAAAGGGTCGTTGGATGCGTTTTGGGTCGTCTTGTCTGCTATCTGCACCGCCTGTTAGCTAATGAGTTCCCTGGTAAGCTCAGAAATAAGCGCAATGCCGAGGTTGTATCGAGGTGTAACGGCACAGGTGTATGGTTGAAACAAATAGCGTCCCTTCAGAGTCCAGTCTGAACGAGGCGAAAGTGGATGTTTTCTGATAGGCCGTTTTGTCTGACTTGTGTGCGGTCTGTCGTAGGCAGATGGTATGCAGGATCGACAATGGTCCCTCTTGAGAACTGGTTGGTTACACTCCTGATGGACGTCCCGTTTGAACAAGCAAAGGTTAGCGAGTGGTAGGTGGCCCGTTAGAGGTCATACCTCGGGGATTGTAAACCGTGTCAGGATAGCAACATACGCGGAAACCCACGTTCCATCATTATAGTGCCGATTCACGTTCAGCATGCGTTGGAATCCTGTCAGCAGGCGCAGGATGACATCAAGATTCTGTTCCGGTTTTATGGGGAGACGAGTACGGATGTCTGCTTCATGTAGAGACTAGAGGGCGCATTTGAAGACAGGGCATTTGAATTGACTATCCGTCACGAATCTGAGCCTGGACCACTTGTATTTACAGCTGGCGGTGCCAACAAATGATGAATAATCGGTCACCAGGCTTCCTACCAGTTTGAAACACTGATGCTTTGCGTTGAGCACGGACGAGTGCTTCTCAAAGATCTTTATCAGCAGCTTCACCATCTCGGCCAATGTATGATCGTGAGCGCATTGCGGCAGGATGAAGCCAGCGTACTCCATACGTTTACGTGCACCTAGCTTCCAGAGCGGAAGCACGGTGTTCCAAGTGCCCTCGTACGCACCAATTTCAACCATGGATACGTCCTCCCACAGCCCGTATCAAGACTCGAAGGTAACATCAGAAATGGGGTCGTATACGATCTTCGTAATGTTGCTCGTGGTGAATACGGGATCGTGCAAACTGCTAGTCGAAAATGCTACGTAAGATTACGAGCTGCACTGGTACATCACTGCCCCGAATAGATTCATATGTGACGCTTTGAGTTGGGTCTGTTGTTTTAGCATCACAACCTTGACTTGGTCTGCCAATACCTTCAAGTTCAGAGAGCGAAGGAAAGCCAACCATACAATGACTGGTAGATGCCAGAAAGCAAACTAAGCGGTACAAATGGTCAGTTCGATTGTTGTTGGAACTGTTCAGCCAACGTCAAAAGCGTTGTTGCACGTCACGGATAGCCGCTCCGATAAATGCACTCATGCCCGGCTTCCAGCTACCTGATGTCCAGATGAGACGGGAAAAGCGTTCGAAACATCTTGGAGGGAATGCTTTTTTTGTTATGTAGTACTTAAAGAATATGCATCCCGAAAATAGACCAATCAAATAATAAGGCATCTGGTTATCATTTTGTCCACTTTTCCACGTTAGTGCGATATGATTCCCTACACGGGCAAACGGCGCTTTTAGAGGTAACATGGGGTTTATGTACGCTCGCTGCATAAGTATCACTTTGGGTATGCTGGTACACAACACTGAATGTGTTCAGTCGGCGACAACCCGACACTCTCTAGTGTCACTCAAAAACCATCCGTCACCGTCCACCTGAAATCCAAAGACCTTGTTGGGGTCATTCTTTTCCACATAGGAGTTGCAGAACAGGTGGTTGCCGTAGTAACTGGTAAGAAACGAGGCCCCAAACACAGCTCATCGTCCGCCAAGAACCTAATTATTGTAGAGTCCACAGTCACTGATGTGACTTCCGTTCGGAGACTGTCAGCATCTTCGATGTTTGCTTTAAAACCCTACATTATTATTGATTGATTGCAAGATTAATCGCTGAGTAACCCCCCCAAAAGATTCCTCGAGCACAGGGCTCCCTGAGCAGGTCGGAGGCTGCTATAACCTCTCATGGAGCAATCAGGTCTCTCTACCATTAATCCGGAAGCAGCAGAGATGTCATGTGCTGAGTATGTATCTGTCTTCAGTAACTCCGTCGAGAAGGAACCATGCGCCAAGGTTTTCTACCCTGACCGTTTCTCAGATTTATCTTCATACTCTGCCCCGACTAACGTACTCGCTAAGTTACTCCTGCTAAGCGTTGGTAAGCCCCCGGAGCTTGACGAGGTACACCCATTCATGCTGACAGAATGCGAAGATGAACTGGCGGAACCACTCGCTCGTTTTTTCTAACACATTTTACTGCTTGCATTTTATCCACTTGGGAGTACGGCGTCATCTTTCCCAAACGAGAGACAGTAACTTTAGACCGATTGGTCTACTACCGAGCATGTCGAAAGTGATGCCCAACAAAGATCTTTTCACAATCGCCGACACCGCGAATCTCGGGTGCTATAAGTACGAGGTCACCTTACCACGTATGTAGACAATAGTTTCGCTGTCCGAGAATGTTCGATGCGGAATCCACGTCTGACGACGATTGTCCTGGAACCGTCAGTCGAAGTATTCAAAAGACACCTAGATGACTGGATTATCCCAAGATGGTCGTTGGCAGCCGGGCACAAATAGCTCCATGCACCTTCACTGTTATCTTTCCATTCCTCTTTCGTTTTTCCTTCTTATCTCATTTCTTCTTTCCGTCTCGGTATAGTTTTCCCTTTCCACTGTTATACAATATGACGGTGCAACCTCCCTAGGTGCCCGACTGATGCTACCTGTTCTAACACTCAAAACACCTCACATGTTCCCACCATTTCAGTGGCTCACGTGATCGAAACAGAGGGGCAGCAATTCGACTGTCAAGCGGAGACCGAATCTGTTGTGAAACCACACACCCAGTGATACCGATTCTCACTGGAATATACAAGTATTATACTCCCAGCTCCGCAGGAAACCCGTGAAAACAGTTGAGATAGCCAGATATAAATAACTTGTTCACATTTCTAACCCCGTCTCGTTTGCAGCATTTCTAACAATTCATACATGTGCAGTTACGTGTTTTCGACCAGTGCCTAGCAGATAACGAAACGCTACTGCATCACTAAACAGCAGAACCGGATAACACGAACCTCCAACAGGAATCCACGTACCACGTATTGAAAAACTGCGGAAAACTCTCACCAGTTGATTGTACACTCCTGCAGCACCTGAGGCGCTGATGTGACCGAGCCGCTTATAGAAAAATATGTGGTGAACCCACGCTGCGTACTCCTCATAGTCCTAACGGATGCTTGCACAGTGGTAATCAGAAGATAAGGCGAAAGGAATAAAACAAAACGATATGCGAAGACTTGTCGCTTTGAGCATACGATAATTGATTAAATATACGCTATCACAACATAAGCCCATAATTAACTTTACTAAATGAGAGATGTTTTCACAGCAATAAGCAGAAAGTTAGCTAGAGCAAACATGGCTACACGGAAAAACCGAAAACCACATTTGAATCGACCGCATGCTTAAGAAGGCGTCAAACAAACGACATTCAGCTATTAACACACGAGTTCGAGTCATGAAATCCGAAGTGCCCCAGTCCAGTCGATTTATTATGTTCGGCATCAATTGGGAGTCTGGTGACTGGAAAAGCAGTTACTGAAAACAGGATGTAGCATCGTTCTTCAAGATTCCAGTAAATAAACGGAACAGATTCAGGCAACTAGTCTATTTTAATTGACCGAGACTCCAGCAATGTTTTGAAATAAACTGTTGAAATGCAACTGGTGCCTTTAGAAACAAAGCTTTTCTAGTGGTTAGTAACCCTACAATAAAAGAACTGCTGCCTAAGGAAGCTCCGGGGGAGCTGTTTCAAATCTTCCGGACGTCCTCGTTAGCAGTTGTCATTCAATACGATGAAAAACTGTTCTGGTAGGTCTGCCGTAAGAAATATGTGTGTGCGAATCAAATCACTGGGAAGCCGTCGAAATTCAAGTGGATACAGATGACGAAATTCAAGTCGGGGCCTGTGCATGAAACTTCGCAAGCCCTCGACTAGACTGTTGACTCAGGTTCTGGACACGCTCAGTGGTCAGTATGTCTTTCTCCAGGCAGGCACACACGACCTGACTGGAGTGCTCGGAAAGCGGTCTTGTATAAACCCCTTGAAGTGGCTGAAACACCTACTTGTTTACGCGGAAGAAAGTGCACCTAGCCATCTTAAAAATGGCAAATTCCTTTTCTGCTACTATCTAGAGGTGAAACGTGAATGATAAATTAGATGACATTCAGATGCCTAGATCTTTTTCACATCGATTTTTTTGAGGTCTGGTTTGCTGAACATACTGTGAATCACGAAGTCCTCGTCAGAGTTCCCACCGAGTAACATATATTCACACTTACTGTCATTTGGTGGGAGGCCCCAAACGTCCTACTGCCAGTTAATCAAGTGAGGATCATTCTGCAGTGCACCGAAAGCACTAACGTTCCAGGTTTTTAGGTCATAGGCGTATAGATGGGCGGAAAGCTGGATATATTGACCGGAGGAGCGTCGGTGTGGATAAAAAGCGAGGGAGGATCTACCACTTACCCTCGAGGAACCCCCACAGAAATCGGGATAAAGAAGTCTGATCCTGTTTCAACTGAAAAAGTTCTATCACCTAGGAGAGGAGCAGTTTAGCAAACATCCCTCTAGATACTATAGGCTTTCAGTTGGTGTTTGAGGGGGCTATGTGGGACATGGTCGAAAGCATTGGCAAATCAATGAAGGTGGAATCAGCAGTAAGACGTAGCTGCCGTAAGCTCCTCAGTGGCAAAGTAGAGTGTCGGTTCGAAGCTGCAAAGTTTTGAACCGCCGAATACCATTTATTAAAACCCGGATCACGGCTGGAGGGTCCGAAGTAGTCTCCTTGTCTAGCAGTCACAGAAAAGGAGTCGACAGCTATGTTCAGATTAGACCGGGCCACTATACTTGACGGCTCCTGTCAAAACCTGTCAGGTTTCTTCCACACATAAACCTTTAGATAGTTGCACACTGCAACAGTTTGTCCAGTGATTTCAGTAGGTTTTTCGTAGTCAATGGATCAGTTGATTGGAAGCAGGAGCTACTGAGAATTTTGTATGATGCTGTGCAGAATCTTAAGCTCTCAGACAATCGGTTGGAATGATGGAAAAAGGTATTATCCGAAGTAACGCAGTAAGTATTGGTCAAAGCGAGACCTGCAAATTGTCACAGAGTTCGCAGGAACAACGTGATAAGGACCAGCATTCCAAGCCTTACAAACGCGTGATTAGAAAGTGCTGTCTGCATTGTTGTCTGCTATTTCGGACGATTCGCTTTACGGAGGACCCCAAGGTTTGTCCTATTTCCCCGTTGAGCATCGATCGACACTAACGACCTGCAAGCATCATTAGCGAAAGGGCTAGCACTAAGCCACCATTAATCCGACGATAATCCTAACAGTTCATATTCTGGGGTAATAGTCTCCCTATGTGGGGCTTAGTTTTCAAACCTACACTTCTTCAGTAACACGGCGTTCCATAGTCTCCATGAGTATCTTGTCATTTTGGAGATGTGGTGGTCAGATCACAGCCCCATTCTCCTGATGCGGTCGAATGAAACCGTTAGGACGAAGCCGAAATCAACAAGTGTCGAATTGATTGCAAAGACGTTTCAATAACGCTAGTGTTGCCAGACATTTTGCATTTGTTTCAGCGTTCATAAAGCTCAAGACTCCTAAGTCTCGCTCGATTACAACTGTCTGAATCGAGTACCAGCGGAGGTAACAAGAGGCGTTCTGAGAGCTGCGAATGTGCATGACTTTATAACTACCAGCTCTGAAACCAAATCGATTCACTCGAGGCCAATCCTACGTAATATAAGAGACTCGTTGGTAGATATGACGGCACGCCAGTTTGCCGTTGTCAACAAACAGCAATAACAGGGAGGTGATTAAAGAAGCAGCATAGTTGATAACTACCAAAAATGGAAGTGGACAAGGAAATAAACCTTGGGGTGCCTCAGTTAGGCTAGGCCTGAAAGTAGAAAATCCACCGGTTATGCGCAACTTGTACGGGCGGTTAATAAGACGACTCAAGCCACCGAAGAGGACTGCCCTCTAACTCATAATGAGAAAGCTTGACGATCAGACATATTTTACGTGGCCTAGTTGTTTGGCAAAGTCGAGGTATACAACGTTAATGCCGCCACCTTTGTCAACTTCTCTGGTCTACTGGTCAGTAGCTAGCAACAGATTGAGGTACATGGATAGTCCTTGTGATAATCGTGCTGTACACCGGAAGGAAAGTCACGTGGTGTAAGGTACTTATAAGGTGAACCGCACACAAGCGCCTCGGAAATTTTTGGGACGGTCGGTAGCAATGTAATCAGTGTACTCACTGTAATCACTGGCGAGTTTACGCCTACCACTCTTGAAAACAAGTATGGTGCTCGCAAGTTTACATATGCTGGGTACTGCCCCTTGGGAGACAGAAGGCGCAAACTTAGTGGACAGTCAGGCCGCTCAGCCGCTTCATGTCCGACCTTGAGTGGGGGTAAATTTGGAGCCAGGAGTGCTGTTCCTAAGACACTTTAGTTTAGCAAACGCCGCCATGTAGGAAGTATTCATAGTGCAAGCGCTGCTATTTATAGTGTAAAGGAGAATGTGGGGAGCTGATGGTGACTGTCCAAAAACGTCGTTGTGGAACCCAGCGAGGATATTGGGGAAATATATGTCATGACTAATAGGGCTCGATGAACCTACGAGTTCTGGAAATCCGGCCTTCGCCCCGCGGGTTGCCGCCACAGATTGGGAAAGACCATTTGGATCAGCGATAAGGCGTTCCGTGGGACGTTGTCCATGATGAGGACAATCAAGTGGAAATTGATGTGCACGCCGAATTCTTAAGGCAGCGTATACATTTTTGTCACCTTCAGATCATGGTAACCGACAGCACGCCCCACCAAAACGCCCCTATCGAAAATANGCGTGGTTGACTCAGAGGCCGGTTTAGTTTGGTGCTTCAGATTGGTGTAGAGTCAACAACGGCTCTAGATAAAAAAAACGGTAGTTAACTTTTTATAAAGTTCATCGACAGGGTAGAAGGTAGGTGGAGTTCACCCAGGTCTCTATTGCCAACTAGCTACGCAGTTTCTCCACATCCATTCTCCGAAAGTTTCTACGAGAACTAATCGTTAAGCCGGCCAGATTCATGCCGCAAACTGCATAATCACTCAGTTCGAGTGGTGTGGTAACTACAAGGTTATCAACCATTGGCTCTCCGTTAACAAATATGTAGTTCATCCTCAACGGATTGTGGCCAGCACGCTACCGAGTGAAGCCCGTGATGTACTCCGTGAGGCCCGATGCTCCGACTATGTGAAAAAATCGTGTGGACAGAGTTTCCAGTACCTGCCTGTGGGAGGATTAAAAAATTCACTTTAGGTAATCTAACCCCGCCCATCAAGAGGAAACGGGATAATCTAATGGTGGGTACAACCTCCAGCCCAGATAATAAGAGTTCGTCTTTTGAAGTATCGAAAGATGAACGATGGCAGAGCATTTCTACCAGTCAACAGTCGGACCCATTTAGGTGAATCGAGCGCCAGGCGGTTTTGTTTTCTGCAGTAAATACTGGGTTGTTGTAAAGGAGAGCAAGAGAACTGCAGACATAGAGAGCCGATCCCCGTCCTCTAAAGTCATTCAGTAATTTATTTGTTGCTAGCAGAATGTCTGGTGCCAATATAACTATTGAAAGCACGATCGTTGCTAGACCGGGTTTGTCAGCATGTGCCGAATCCGGTCCCTTAGCCAGCCTGGTGATAGAGTTCGGGACACATTGATTTACGCTTATTTTAATGCAAGGGCTCCTCTGGAGCTCAACATGTTCACCGTAGAGGTTCATGCAGCTGGCGACACACTTTGAAAGGTTCTGAACAACCACGGATTCTTTCTGGACACAATTTTACAGTTTCAGATGCAGCGGTGTTGGCACTTCTAGAGAGTTCCGCTTATCATGTTTCATGTTTAACGTGGCTGTCTCAAACAGCAAGGCTGGGCTTCTTGGGTAGGACTGAGCGGAAGACCTCGGAATTGTGCTATGTACCCTTGCATACTGTCGGCGGGCTCTCAGTTACAGTGGTCCTGGGTATCTTGAAAACAACCACGGTAGTCCTCTTTGGCTCCGGTTTAGAAGCAAATGACGCATGCGGTACTGCGTCAGTAGCAATCGCGTTACATACCCCAATGACTGCAGCCGGTGGATCAAGTGGCACTGCATTCATTACAGGGAGTTGAATGCTGGTCAGAGAACTGGCAGCCTGTCTAACGATCTTATAACGAAGACAACCAAGGTAGATGCATTCTAGCTCTGTTGCTGTCAACATTTTGTGGACCCCACCAGGCATGCCCGAACGCTGGGTGTGGACCGCGTACCACCCAGCATGCTCCCTTGTGCTGTCAAACTACACGAGATCCATAATTGGACCTTCTGACTACCACGGGTGAACAGATATGCTTTTGGATCTGGGTCTGTGGCAACTAAGTGATCATGAGCCGGCTAATTCGTTCTCACTTCAGTCTTTGGGAGCGAAGACGCAACAAAGTTTGACCACCCAACATAGAAATTTGGACAACCAGTGCTTAAATTTTGCACCACGACAAATATTCCGACCTGTGGATTATCTACTTCGTGGTCTTATGGAGAAGAAGTTGAATGTGGTTATCCGTTGCCGAGTACGCTGTTGGGGATAGATATGGGTGGGGATTGTGATGACCTGGGATCTTACTAGCCTACCAGCAGTATGATGTGTAAAATAGTCCCCAAACTTATAGTAACATGTTGTGCCTCGGTTATTAAAGACGATCACATGCCGCATGCCGTGCTGTTGTTTGTTTGCATGCCTTGTGGCTGTGCGGCACTAACTCAAAACACACACAACTCCGGCTTACTTGCCCGCTGTCGGCCGGCCTCTACCAAGTAGCGAGTATTCCAAATGACGATTGAAGGTTCACATGATAGTTCCTCTGTGCTTAATGTGAGATGGATGGCGAAATGGTCGGCACGGCTGCCTCATCGAAACGTGGCTGGAGTCCGAATGCCGGCCGTGGCAACCATATACACCACTGAGGAGCTCTGATGGAAGCGAAACTCGAGTCCAGTGCTTCTGTTCGAAAGAAGTTGACTGGAAAGTCTATCTGAATACGAGAGTGGCGATCGAATGTGAGTGACGTTCAAATCAAAGTTGATCAAGCCGCCGACTACTTATCACTGATCTAGAATATTGCCTGGCATGTTGAGTGAGGTCAGAGATTTCCACCTGTCTCGCAAGTTCTCATCGCGGGGTTACGGATTGGACTTGACGGGACAGTTGCTGTTTCTCCTCTCGAGACCCTCTGGAAAATGTTCATTGATCACAAGCAAAAGTGGTCGAGTTTTCGGATTTGATAGTGTGGTCCTGCCTAATATGAAGTCAATGGCGCAGTGGTTAACACCGTTGCCTCATGGTATCGTGGCGGGAGTTCAAATCCCGGCCGTGGCAAGGATATGCACTACTGATGGGCTCCAGTGAGAGCGAAGCTAGAGTCCACTGCTTTGTTTCGAAAGGGGCCGACCAGAAAACCCATGGGAATGCGACAGCCGCAATCAATCGTAAGCGACACTCAATCTATATGAGAACCAAAATCTCCCACTACTCATCAGTTAGTAAATGGTAGTTCCGAAGTCTTAAGTTTTCTGCCTACTTAAAGTCAGGTGGTTGATACTTAACTTCCGTCCCAGGGCAAAAATACGACTCGCTCCGCGTCTCGCTAGCCTGACTTCCCCTCTCCGTGTATTCTGTTGTTCAAGTTCAATAACAGAGAACGCGGTTGACGCGTTGAACCCTGGTCTACATCACCACACGTGTTTCGACAGTGGGACCTAGACTGGGCGTTATCCTGTTGGACTGGCTCAGTAACTGAAAAGCCCGTGAAATTGGATCTCCACGACATGATTGTTGCTTGTATTGTGACACGCTAAGTTCCTTGAGTGTTTATTGGTGTTTTTGGCCTACGCGCGTTAAGCTGTAGGCAGTTGTTCTTTTTTCTGTTCGTGCATAGTTTCCAGGTATAATAATCTGTCTCTAACTTAGTGCAATCACAAGTCCATATTAGCTCCTAACCATGTAACCAATACCCAATGACTGGAACTTCATCTGGGCGCGTTGATTGTCCCTTCATCATTGCTGGTGTTCCAGTGGTCCCTGCGTTTTCCCATGTTGACCCTACTTGTTGGCTTGTCTGCTTGCAGGCAACATTTTTTCATACCGGAAGTTCGCGCAATCAAATGAGGTTCTGTCGTTCGTTAACCAGGCTTTCATGTGAATTCACTTTACAACCTGGATGTGCTGTAGTGAGCCAGCAGGTGGAACGTAGACGTCTAGCCTTAGAAAAGTTTAATAATCGGGACATATTCTCCAAAAAGACTACAGTGCCTCACCTTATCCAAGAGCTAGAGCTAAGTGACAAACGTCTTACGTCCTTCCGGCAAAGATGTGACAACTCACAGGCGATTCGCAGGTGGCCGAATACTTCGTCCAGAAACTCTGTCCAAAAAGGTTGCCGGAAGCTTTGCAGGCGATGGTTTCCGCTAGTAGTTTACAAACTCTCGCTTGGACACCGAGAATAGCTGATCAACTATTGGAACGTTTCCAGCCATTACTTGATAGCTTGGGTGTACCGTATTTTAGTCCTGTATTCTACCTCCTAAAACTCCGACCACCCAAAACGTAATCCAACAGACATCGCAGCTTAAAGAAATATCCTTATGCTATTTATCACGTCGTCGATTTGTTATATCACCCGGGATGGAAGCGTTGTATTCAAAAACTGACTGCTGTGGGTACCGCAAGGGTTTTGGTGACCGAGGCCAAAATTTCACTAAATCCTGCACCCATTCATCAGCAATGCAATCAGTAATGTCGGCGCCGACTGTTCCTGTCGTCTCATTTTTGTGTGGGACGTAGAAATCAAAACCATACCACTGGTCGATGCCACTGCTATCCCATAAAACCGCGCTGCAAAAAACACTGTCATAACCACTTACAGGCGGCCGTATTTGACCCGAGCTGGCATCCCACTGGATGTTTACGACCGCCGCGCCTCCTTTACCATAGACGGCATATATTTTCTCCGGCAATCTGACCTCCCGGTCCATTCGAGACGCTGAATGTCAATCAATTCCATCACTAGGTTAAGTACATCCGGCAGGCATGCAACATTTGCGACAAAAATACTCATAAAAGCGCAACCAGCAACCCCAACGCAATTTGTCGGCCTGTTTTCTGAGTTCCGACAGCTCGCTAGCCCACCGAACGACATTCAGACCGTGACCTGTAATATCACACACCACGTCCGCACTAAGAGACAGGCCGCATCGGCAGGGCCCCGCCGATAGGGTACCCACAAATTTAAGCTTGCCAGGGAAAATGTCGCACACGAGATTGACTCCAGAAAAATACGCCCACCAAAAATCCCATGATCCTCACCGTCCAGAGGACCAAGACATTTGCAATGATTTCCGGAGTTTGAAACGATTAGTTCACTTGAGCAGTTTGAACAAAGCAGTTAAAACACGAAAACTGGTGGATGCAAGCAATTCGTATTGACTCATCAGTACCAAAGTTACAATTACATGGATGGGCCTTTTTTATAACAAACGAATTGAATGGTGGATAATCAATAAGCGGGTTAGGGTAAGTCATTAAGTCCAGGGAAGGGTCAAGTTCACGAACAGTTGTTTCTGAACACAGAGAGATGGTCTGAGTCGAATAATTGCAAAGGCTTCAGCAAACCGTGAGAATCTCAGGTTAGAATGACGCAACAGGATTCTGAATGCACAAGATGGATCGATAGCGCGATCGGTGGTCATGACGTGTCTGGCGACTGAGGGACTTAGCTGTTCACGCGTTTCAGCAACATTGTCAGTCTCCGGTAACACGGACTTCTGTAACCATTTTGGTAAATGTTCCTTCATTCTGGAGCTCAAGCATCTCTCGGTTCTGCCTATGTAACCTGCTCCGCAGTTACATACAAATCGGTAAACACAATGTAAAGTGGTAATGATAGACTGATCTCCTTTGTATTACCGATGAGTAGTGTGGCAGATTTATGAGTTCAAATGAAACCTAACTGTGAGAAGTCAGGGTCTCGGCTGGATTCGAACCAGCGACAGACACAGCATGCCTCAACGCGGCAAGCGCTCTACCAGCTGAGCTACGAAGCCACACC